>JAHPZR010019781.1:0-12500 GCA_019787425.1 Platygyra sinensis
AATCTGTACGCAAGGGAGATGCGACTTTAAATCCGCGATTTCTAACGTTTATTTACAATAAATCTCTAAATACATTTTGTTGGTGAAGCTAAAGCTTACAGACAGGAAATCGGAACCATCAAAACATATTCAAAGCGAATACACTTGAACCACCAAAGAGTTAATAACGCTGAGGATCATGTTGCAAAATTCCAGTGCTCGACATTTAAGGCCGCAAATATTCAACAATTTCTACAAAGGACAAAGTCGCAAGGCATGCTACAGTATAATTTCTCTACAATTAAGTACTAAAGATTGAACGGACGAGTTTTTCTAACATGATAAAGTTGAAATCACTGCCTTATTAGCAGCAAGTCTTAAAGAAGTTACGCCAAGGTTGGCGCGTCTTGAAAAGTTCAGCCTAAATTTTCAAGTTCATCGTTCGTAATCCTTGTCAATCTTCTCCACCATTAACCATCCTTGTTCCTTTATGGTTTATTATTATCTCTTTGGTGTTTTTCTATCTTAGTAAGCTGTTATTTTCAAGTTTCCTTCAACAAAAAGATCACTTTGTTCGTGGCCAAAATGACTCGAAGAGCCGTGATTAAGCTCCTTTCAGCCCGGGCCAAACAGGAACGAGCCGCCGAGAGTCGAATGATAGAAATGCTCAAGAAACGTTCTTCAATTCTTATGATAAATTTAATAATAACAATAATTAAAATAACTAAACAGGGAGCCCACTTTACTAAAAGCTGCTCTTCAGTGAGGCCCTGCATAAAGAAATAATTCCTGTAGTCCAACCGAGAAAATACTCTGGTCTTGTTTAACTCTTAACCCTTTTCTGCCTAAGACCCACTTATAGATTTTACTCTGTCTAACGCCAGACGATTTTACTCGGCGTCAAAACGAGACCCCTTCGGCAGTAACGGGTTAAAAAAGGAGATTTTCAGCCTAAATGTGAGCGAGAGACTGCTGAACTCGTCTCGTTTGGCCCAGGCTTAAAACATACCAAGATCATATGTGTACGAGAAAAGAAAAATAGTCCGGGCTTGCGGTGATCAACCCTGCGTCTACACAGGACAACAAATGACTTGGGTTTGTTCGCCACCTTGAAATGTTTGTTATAGAAGTTCAAAAACAAACGTCACTGCAATTATCATAGTTCAGTCACCGTTATTTGAAAAATAAATATACGAGTGGGTTCATCGAACATTGTTTAAAAAAGAATACCGTACACCTCTCTTATCATGCAACCAACCGAGTGGCTCGATTGGCTCCTACACATTACAAGAGTTTAAATAATGGAATCTTGGCTAAAAATCAGTTTAACACCAAATCAGTTCGTGTCGGTGTTTCATTCTTTCAGCGATCTGACGTCGATATTTCTTCGTCTGTTTTGAACGCTAGGCGTTTCACTTCTGCTATTTTAGCACTTCAAATTTCCCCGTAAACCTAGGAAACCTCCTTCTCTACACTCATTAGTGAAACCTGGGACGGCGCATTCCATTATATAAACATGGCGGCGCCCAGGTGATTAAAACTCAAAACCAAACACTTCGTACTCGAACCATTTATAGAGATATCATCTAAAACTCCGGGATCTGGGCACAGAGAACGATTAGGTAACAGCTTTCAGCCAAGATTCCCTTTAACTGTGGATTGAGACTCGGACTGTATTCACACTTGCTGCCCGAGCACGGTATCTGATACGATTCTTGCTGGGCACTTATGTGTTCGAAGTACACATACTCACATAAGTATTCGGGCACAGGGCCCTTCCCGGATACACGGTCTCGACCTTGTACTCGGCCCTATATTGGTACTTGGGTCTTTTGAGTACCCTGTGTCTGAACGCAACACTATTTCGTGCTAAGGCCCAGGAACCAAGTGTGAACACAAACTAAGCCGTCCTGTATTAAACATTCACCTTGTGCTTGGAGTAGAGATTATGGCGCGGCAAACGGAATCACAGCTGACAAAACAAAAGGAATAAAGGACCAGGATCAATAATTCAAATTAATCGGCGCAGGTGAAATGTTTGATTAGCGATAAGGCGTCGAAAACTTAAGTAACGCTCAACGTTTTATGCAACGCTCAGATCGGGGGCAGATGACGCCACATCTAACTCTCTCCAGCAAAAGTTGGCTTCAGGAAATAAAAGCCGCCTTAAGAATCTTCCGCTAACTTAGACGACAACTTGCGCACGCACGTTTCGGGTGCACGTCATGTCTGAATTTCTTTAACCCTACATTTACTCACTATATATTTTGTTTCTGTTTATGTCTTAGGGTGTGTTTCTTTGAGGAAGATCTGGACCAGGATCAATGATGCCCAGATCATGGAACATCAGATGCGCTGATGAATGCACTCTGGACAAGGATCCAAAGATTCATTTGATTCGACAGATCTTAAATCAATGGCATTGATCGGGGTCATCGCAAAGAATCGGTCTTTGTTTTTGACAAAGTCTGTGAAATCAAATAAACTACGAGACGTTTGGCTTATTCAACAAATATTGCACAGTAAATTAAAGTTCTTAACCATGACAAGCTTGCCTGGTATGCCGCTGAAGTTCACTTAAAAGGTACGATAGAGCGCGCTAAAGCGCCGGTTTCTTAACATTTACATGAACATGCAAGTGTCTGTCACTTGCAAGTATTGACAACTATCGCAAAGTTTCATGTAAAATCAGCACTCAACGGAAAATTTTCCCAGCGTAAAAAAAGCGTTGTAGCGCAACTATACGTAATGAACAAATGACCTGCAATACAACAATACTGCAGTGCAAAAATTGTCCAAATGAAATAAATAAGAATAAAAAAAGGCGTCACGAAATTATACCGCAGAAATATTGCGAACCTATAAACCTCTCAATCCCTAAGACTCAGCGGACAACACAAGCATGTACAATAAGAAGTGTCCTCTTTCAAACACATGATCTTGTCCTTAAAATGGGTCAAAATGGAACAATCTACTCTAGCACCTTTTAGGCAATGTCCCTGAATGGACTAAGGCTAGCCACGCAAAATAATTTAGTCTCCTAAAACTTGTTTTAAGTACATGTTCAATATATAACGTTTACTTTCATATAAGATTCATTGCTATACTCTTAATATCTCCAGACTGGTGTTGTAGCAGATGCCGATCCAGTCCGGCTGAGTGCTGGCCCATTGGATTTGATTGATTTCTCCATCTGCTGTGTAAGCTAATATAGGATCCTCAATGGCACGAGGCATTTGTTGTATGTCCCAGATCAATGCTTGGTGATCATCACCTAAAAGAGAAGGCGGAGTCAGTAAATGACATGGTAAACAAATCCTTTTAGCCCGCTGGCTCGCCCAATAGGAAATTTCAGCCCTCGCCTGATTGGGAGGCGAGAATATCCCTTATTAAGGCTTGTCCAAACGAGAAATGTTTGGTGCCAAACATCATGAAACATTGTTTGGTGACCAAACATGCTGATGTTGAAGTGAGTGGCCAAACGCTTAAAACATGTTTGATCAAACATAGGTTTTAACTCCACAAGCAAAAAACTATGGGCCACAAATTACCAGGTTGCTGTAGCATGAAGCGACTAGGGACACCTGAGAGGCACTGTGAGAGTAAGGTGTCTTGCCCAAGAACACAACACAATGTCCCTGGTCAGGGCTCGAACCCGGACCGCTCGATCTGGAGACGAGGGCACTAACCATGAGGCTACCGCACCTCCCTATAATACTATCTTGATATTAAGCTAACAAAATGTTCAAAGACTGGTCAATAACAGTGTTGCTGACTTACCTGACGTACAGATATGACAAGATGAATGTGGAGCCCATGCAATTCCATTCACACATGCTCGGTGATTGTTTAATCTTGCTACAGGTGTGCATGGTACTCTAACATCTAAAATTATCACCTGAGTAGATATGTAAATAACAAGGTCAGACTAAATATAGTTGTGGAATTCTGTTTGTTAGGGTCAAGAAAGTCTTACTCAACATAATTACTGACAAGGAAAAAATCTAATTTGCATTTGCTTTTCTCGCCGTGCTTTTTTTTTTTATTTTTTCGCGCGTTGTTTTTCCTGCTGAGCCCTGACTAACTGAACATCTGGAAGAGGCCATAGAAATAACTGCAAGTGAAGTGCTTCAAAAAAAAAAAAAAAAATCACAAAAACGAAGTAACAGAAAATGCGAGGGACCACCCACCATGTCCTGCAAGACACCTGAATGCCGGTAATAAATCCTTCATGTAGCTGGATATTGGCCTCATTCTTTTTTTGCGAATTTATGGACCTCGACTTCGTCACGAAGAAGGAACTTGGTCAATATCCAGCCATCTTGACCTCACACTTGGTCAATAACCCATATTTCTAACATCTAATGCACTTTAAAATATAGATACATGTAGGACCCTGCACTCGCTCTGATTGGTCAAAAACCCATGCTTTATCAGAGTATAAAACATAGAAAATGCGTGTTTTATTGTTTTGCGCGCAAAATCTATATTTTAAAGCAAAAAAAGAAGCCTAAGCCGTGTAGTACACTGTGATAAAACACTCCGGTCATTTGAGAACACTCCAGAAATGTAGAAAACACGAGCCGCGAGTGTTTTCTACATTTGCCTCGTGTTCTCAAATGACCATCGTGTTTTATCACAGTGTAATACACGGCTTAGGCTTCTTTTTTTGTTAAGTATAAATCTGATAGTAACAACAAAAAGACAAACCTCCAGTGCATCCAAAGAAAATGTTGCTAAATAGTTAGGATCTTGCTTGTTCCATGATAATCTCAACAAGGGACTGTGTTGTGGATCTTCATAGATTATTGTTGAGTGTTCTAAATGTCTGTGACACAAGGAGAAACCCAAAAGATACAATTTCAATCTAAATAATAAGAGATTGTGAAATTAATTTGGCATAAACAGACAAAAAAATCACCTTGGACCATAAAATGACTTGTGTTAAAAGTAAGTTGATAGTGACATCATTCGTTTCATTAACAAACCGCCTAGCATTTACATAGATCTATGGTGCTTTTGGCATTTACATGTAAACATGTAGGGCCAAGGGATTACAACACAACATGCATGGACAAGCAATTTCAGTCAGCAATTAATACATGTATTCACCAAAATTTGAAAGACATGGAAAATAAAAAGAAAATACAAGAAACATTGGCAGTGTGAGGAACAGTAATTGCCTATCACAGAATGAACACTGTGCAATATTTAAATTTCTTTGCATGCTTTACATGTACACTGTACATGCTGTTATTTTTTTAGGGGCAGGCATACATGTACAGCAACATGTGAATGTACAACTTAATTAAGTGAGATACCTGTGAGTTAAAGTTAATTACCAATCATTCACTGCAGTATACACACTGTACATAAACAGGACTTACACTCCATGAACTACATACCGTACTTCTATTACTAATTTCTAAGGACTATGTTACACATCCGACAATAACAGAGCTTCACCTACAGGGTGCTACAGATGTACATGAATATGAGCATGACTTTAACTGTGAATTAAAATGTACAGTACATGGCAGTTCAAGTTATGGGGCTTACTATACTTTATAGAGAACAAGTAATCATTTTACCGCAGATCAAACATCCTAACAGAACCATCAGCTCCAACTGATGCAAACATGTCTCTTCCTCCACCAGCACGGCTGAATGCAATATCATACACCTACAGTGTAATGCACATGTAAACAACACTGTCAAAATCTTAAAGTTACATACATGTATATTTTAGAAATTAACACAAGCTTTTCATCCTACATGTACAAGTAGAATTACACAATGAATATCAGTTGTTGGTAAGGCATGAATATCATACACATCACGTTGCACCTTGCTGAGCTGAAGTCTCATTTCATACATGTACGCACCTCTTTATCATGAGCAATGAGTTGTGTCTTGACATGTCCTGATACCATGTTCACCCTTCCAAGAACTTGACCAGTCTGTGATTCATAATAAAATACTGTGTGTAAACAAGGCTGTACTCTAGCAGCACCTGCCAGTTGCCTGAGGTGACAGGCTTTCATCTTCGGGCGACAAGAATAACATACCTCGTTGCTCAGCTGGGCGACCTTCTTTTTGAGATTTAACTTTGAGATTAAAACAGTCTCACAATAGTTTGCCTTTCCCTTTTGGATTCCTTGTGTTGTACTGAAGTTTGCATTGCCTCTTCCAGGCGTTCAGTTAATCAGGGTGCAGCGCAGAAAACAGCACGTGAAAAAATAAAAAAAAGTGCAGTGCTTTTTTTTTACTTTTTTGGCCACTGTTTTCTGCGCTGCGCCCTTACTAACTGAATGCCTGGAAGAGGCTAAAGTTTGCAAGGCAAAATGGCTCAATTCAAAATGTTTAAATTCATGTTTAAAATCAAAACATCAGTTGTTCAAAGGCTTGGTTCGTTGTGTACATTAAACACTGGCGTATAGTGATACAGACAGCAGTTTCCTTGTATGCTTCATACAGCGTCAACAAAAATTATTTTTAGTTCTTGTGGATTGTATAGTGTGCATGAAAAGTCCCTAGTCCAAGGAGAATGTGAACTAAATTATTAGAATCATAGAGGGAAAAGAGGGAAAAAGGACTAATATATCAACCATTTTAACTAAAAAAAGGTGAAAATTTTGTCTTTCGTTGCAGACTTTAATAAACAGTTTTACAAAAAATTACTTGTGAACTTGTTATCTTTGGTATAGGCAAGTAGGATAAACGTCCTAAAAAACAATGCCAGAAATTTTATTTGAGGTTTAATCGGTTATCATATATTAATAAATAATTTTATTTGATAATTTTAATTAATTAATCAATTTTAAACTTTTTTCTTTTTTGCTTGGGCTATTGAGTTTGAATTCTGGGCACCCAGCCTACCTGTACAAGGTTGGGTGCCTGAAGGGCTCCCTGGAATTTTTCTTAGAGCACAGCCTGTGATGCAGGGTAGCAGAATAAGACTATTTGATGAGGTCACACAATGTAAACAATTAAACAAATCTCTCAGGGCTACAATTGTGCAAAGATACAGCTGTAAGGGCTGTCATACATATACAGTAAAGACATGGGTCATCTTGTGCATGTACATGTATGTCTGTTCAATGGAATAGAATTGTTGAAAGTTAGAGAAGCCCTGTAACCCTGCAGTGTGTTTCTACTTTACCTACATGTACATGTATAGTTGTATATTATGAAAATGTACCACATACAGCAGAAATTAGGTTCATTATGATAATTACGAAAGACCAAGTAGATAGAAATAAATTAAACTGTACATGTCTATCGAAAGCCATAGACCCTATGCAAAAATGGCTGCCTTTAAATTGTTCTTTTGTTCATATTTAAATTAGCCTTACTAACCTTGTTTTAGAGACAAAAATTGTAAAGAATTTGTTATCCCGAACGAGCTTAGTGAGGCTATTTTGAATTGAAACGCATCGTTCCGTAATTGTCTTGGTGAATTTGCGCTTCGTTTCTCCAGAAATAACGTATGCAAAAAAACTCAGTTGTCTTTGGGAGACCTGTTTGTTCATACGAGAAGACCAAAACAAGAAAACCTTTCTGTGTTCACTTAGTGTGTTATTATTCGTATAAATTACCGCCAATATCACCGTCTTACTTGCTGCTTAAGTAGGGCTGCGCCGTTAGTGCAAGCGATTAAGGCGCGCTATCAGAGCGGGTCTGGATTTGTTCTCTGTTTTGTTGCGACGCGGGTTCGATACAACCGGTCCCGGCGCCTTTTTTTTTTTTTCTGTTTTTCTGTCTTCCTAGCTATTTCACAAACCAAGAACATTCAATTTAAAAATTTTACCCTTGCGGTCGAAGCTAAGCTGCCAACAGTAATCGTTTTAAGTTCGGGGGTTCGCGTCGAAATCTGCCTTCGAAAGACTTACGATTTTGCTCCATAAAAGATGCTCGCTTTCACGCAAAAACTTGAAGTTTTTTTTGCATCATACGTTTTTCTTCCTAGTAGAACCCGAAAGCGAATAACAACTACACAAAGCCAATGACCAAGTTGTGCACGTCTAGGAATACATGTACATGTAAATACTGGTCAAAGATTTGTCTTCAAAACTATTATATGTACATGTACATGTGTACAATATCTTCACACATTGTACCAACACTAATTTCTTCACCTGCAACAGTGTTTTGTAAGGGAAGCAAACAAACAGTGTTTGATCACAGACGAAAAAAAGTTCACATCCAAGGTGAAATAATGCGCTGGTGTAACCTACACTATTCCACTTACTGTTACACCACATCAGGGTAGCAAAGTTTACAGCGTGTACCTTATTGGGCTGAAACAATTCTGTAAAACAGACCTTGTTGCATTGGCTTTTCTGACTTTGGCAAGGTGTCCAGAGGCAGATATTTTAAATGCCGAGAGCATAGATCTGTGAATTTGGTTACATGTCACATGGTAAATATATCCATCTAAGAAAAAAAATCCACAGCAGTTCAAAGTTTTGGTCACAAAAAATCCTGTGTGTAGTGTCCATACCCCCACGTGATTTTACAAGGAGGTACTTAACCTTACTGTACTTAAATAGACAAATACAGTCTACAGGCTACGTGTCAACAAGCAAGTGAAGGCTTTTAGGGGCAAAATGTGAAAAAAAATCCAGTTATTAGAAGTACTGTGAAGCAATTATGAGTTGTTTTCAATTTTGAATTCTTTCGGACCTAGTTGATAATAACTGTTGCATTGGTACATCGTACAATCCTACTCTGTTGAAAACGTTTTTATTGTTGTTGTTCCCTGCTGTCGGGAGGCGAGGTTGCATGTAGTTTATCAAATCCATATTGAATCTAATTGGTTTCTAGAAATTTGGCAAAACCACCTAAAAAACAACGATGGTGGTCAACAATTGACAAACAGTGCAATGGACAGAGGATGAGATTATGATATTTTTCTGTCATCCCATGTCATAAGAGCGAGTGGAATCTTGCTTTTGCAAACCTTCAATGGAAGCAAATATTGGTTTGAACAAATTTGGCTACTCCGTGGAGTAAAAACTCGCTTTAATAAACCAATACTACATATTTAGTGTGAAGAAACAATGTTCCTGGTGAGAAGAACAAAAATTAGATGGCATCATACAAAGTGCAGGGGTGTATATCCATGTAGAGAGCCGGGCAGCCAGCCGCAGGTTGCCGGCTTCTCTGCAGGTTTTTGCCGGCTACTTTCATTGCTTCACTAGTCACGATATGTCCAGGAGATGATGTTACTGGGTCCCACAACCCGTCTAATTTTCAACAAAAAAAAAACTCCCGCTACTTAAAAACTTAAAGAAAACTGCGGCAAAATGGTAGTAATCCTGAAAACATACATGCAAACATGGCAAGGCGGTGTCGCCCCGTAAAAATTTAGTTTCCTCTGATTAGTGAACTCCGCAAAAAAAAAAAATGTAGAATTGAGCTCTGCAATTTACAGTTATGTAGTGATGATCGTACCATGGACATGCAAGTTTATTGCTCATGCACATCTACAGGTATGAACTCAATAAAATCAAAGACTTTGAAAACTTCCCCAGCAGGGGAGTCTTGAGTTTTATCCAGTTGATTGATAACATCAATAACACTTATATGTAAAATTTAATGTTGCAACTGATACTGGATATTATAGAGTCACGGCTAATTCTGATATCTGATGTTTGAGTGATTGACTACCCGTGGGTAAAATAGAAAATGAACAGCTGTGCAGGTACTTAACTTGGGTGCAATTTCAATTCTAGTTCTTATACTGTAGATTCTGTATGATTTCCGGTAAGAATAGCACAGTAATGGCTCCAAAAAAATAAACAGATCCGGCAGACATCATATCAAATAGTACATTTTGCCTCTTTTGTTCTACTGTGCTCAGGCTGTTGTTAATACATGATCGACACTCAAATAAAGGTTATTATTATTGTTATTATTAACTTGAAACAATCCAGTGTCCAGTTACCATTAAGAGCTCCATTTTTCTTGCTGTAGTGTAAAACTGTTCGTTGCGTAAGAAATCAAAACTCCTATTGGGCAAGCATTTTCCTATCTGGGAACTTCAGTTTTTTACCAAGTTACATGTACAGTAACCGTATATAAGCTAACGTGTAGTACGTGAACTGAGGTGAGCTCATAAGCAAACAGTGTAGTACCCCGCCACTTATTTGCATATCCTCTGAACGCTTTAGAACAGAGGAAAACAGAAATAAGAAGAGTTTAGTCATATGCAAATTAGTGGCGGGGTATTCTAGAATCAAGCCCAGTGTAGATATGTACACTGACAAAGAACTTGGCAGAGTTTGTTCTAGAGACGGATCACCCATCCGGGATGAAACTTGGACAAAGAAACAGTAGCTTATTTGAGAATTCGTCCGTGCATGAGTTTTAACTCTCACAAAGAGACGGCCGGGGATCGTCTGCCCAGCTTGCAAGACGAAGCAAAAGGGGTTTCTCTTTAGGATGATCCGTCTTAACTATAAATTCGGCCATCGTGAAACGGCGCAAACCCAACATTCGTCGTCGCACTTTGCACAAAAGGAGTTCACAAAACTGAATGCTAACTATAAACCGACCAACTTACACTATCTGGGATCCAAATAATTTTCGTGGTAGGGTACGGGTGGTCGAACGTCGCTCTCACCACAAATTCAGCCGTTTCTTCGTCGAGATATATAATCTGCACCTGAAAAAGAAGAACAATATTACAGCTTGTAATCAGCTCAGGGGAAGGTATCGATCTTAAGTCAAAAAGCACACCTTATTGTTGTACTCCTCTACGAAGCTTCCCAGTGCCAAGCGAAATCGCTTGTCCGGTCGAACACTCCAATTCATGCCATAGATTGTCCACGGTGCGTCATATTTGTAGATTTCTTTCCTCTTTCCTGACACACCTGTTGCGCTAGCGATCATGGCCATGTTGAAGGCCAAAATTCAAGCCGAACTACAACAATCTGCCAGGAATAAACAAAGGCATGAGCTCAAATTGATCAAATACAAATGGCGGCACAGCCGACCTCGCTTTTGTGCTCGCCCTAGTCCAGCTGGTACGAACTCGGTAAAATCGTCGAGGAGAAGAACCTGGGGACGAGGAGCACCATTTAAACCGCACCAGTTCTCCCACGGCATGCGCCGAGAAGGTAGATCGGTCGAATCAGCCTATATTGTCGATCGGTGTATCAGAAGATTTATGTAACAAACAATAAAAAGCAAGTGACACACTCGAACACCAACCCACGGTCTGGCCAGTACCTTACCCTGCACCCGCTTCGGCAGACTACATATACAGGACTTTAAGCCCTATTTGCTCAACGGCTATGCCATGCTGATGAGGCCTAACAATGCCGAAACAGCTGACCATGGCTGCCTCTGGGTGATATGGTTTTGCGCATGCGTAAGGTACTGGCCAGGGTTGGTGTTCGAGTGTGTCACTTGCTTTTATTGTTTATTCCTTATTTGCCATTTTTATTTCTGATCAGATCGCTCCAGCTTTATGAAAAAACGAGTAAGAGATCGAACCTTTTGCAACCACTGGGGGAGTACCAGAATCCCCTTTCACTTTTTCTTTTACCAGTGCTGAGTAAAGCAATTTTTTTTTTATTACTGCAAAATCCCGTTGTGGAAGAAAAATTTAAATAAAAAAAGGAGAAACGAAATGCAGGTGTGCTTTTGGTGAAAGGTGGACATGCCAACTGTGCATTTTGCGTATTCATGTATTCATTCGTTCGTTCGTTCGTTCGTTCGCTCGTTCCTTCGTTCCTTCTTCGGCTCTTTCATTTATTCACTTATTTACTCGTTGGTTGGTTCGCTCGTTCGTTCGTCCATCTGTCTGTTCGTTCGTTCGTTCGTTCGTTCGTTCGTTCGCTTGTTAGTTCCCTTGTTCGTTTACTTAAAAACGATTTAGAGTAACAGCCACTGGCATACGAAATCTGAAATGAGCTTACTCACGCATTATCTCACTCCATTTAATTAATTAACTAATAAAGAAGCCTAAGCTGTGTATCACACTGTGATAAAACACTCCGGTCATTTGAGAATACGATGGAAATGTGTTTTCTACATTTCTCGAGTGTTTTCAAATGACCGGAGTGTTTTATCACAGTGTAATACAGGGCTTAGCCTTCTTCATTTTC
This sequence comes from Platygyra sinensis, assembly GCA_019787425.1. Classification (NCBI taxonomy): domain Eukaryota; kingdom Metazoa; phylum Cnidaria; class Anthozoa; order Scleractinia; family Merulinidae; genus Platygyra; species Platygyra sinensis. The sequence continues at coordinate 12,096 of JAHPZR010019781.1, forward strand.
TTTAAAATGATAGATTTTACACGCGCAGAACAATAAAACACGCTCTTTCTATGTTTTATACTCTGATAAAACATGGGTTTTTGAACAACCAGAGCGCGCGCAGGGTCCTATCTATATTTTAATTTGGTATAGACGACCTTTTATGTAGTGTAAAGCACAGTTTTTTTATATGTTAATATTTATTTCACCTAAACTCAGAAACTACACTGTGCCACAATCAACACCTATTTGCAAGGAAAAATAACAATTCTTTTAATTACCCCTTCACCAAAATTATTACATATTATATTTCACACTTTTAACTTAAGTATGTATTTACTGATTTTCTGTTATCCTCCACATTTTACTCGAAAACGGTGGACATGAGTCGTTCCCCTTTTCGCTTGTCACTAGGGAATCTATCAG
>JAHPZR010019781.1:15000-24136 GCA_019787425.1 Platygyra sinensis
ATCTCTGCTGGTAATGGACTTGTGTACCAAAAAGCCCATGGTTCCCGGCTTATCTATGGAACTGCGGTAAGCGGTTGTATTTTGCATGTTGCTTGAAATAGTTTTGTTTTTTTCGCCACTGGAGCAACAGTGATCAATGTCGGTGCCTACCACAGTTATCTCAAGTTTGCCTCATGCACAACGCAGGCCATCTGAGTATAGTACTGGCCTTAACCACTGACTACAATTAGTTGTTAAAGGAGAAGGACACTCTAAAAAACGTGCATAGTTTTTGTTAACCGGCGAATAAAAACCTTGGACTAAGGTTAGTCACTAACCGACGTTTCAGCCTCTAAAGTGCAGGTTTTCCTTATGAAGCCCAAAATTAAAACTCGAGCATCGTTGCCGCCATTTTGAACAGTACTGAGTAGCCAGGTTACGTTTTCGTGACGTCATTCCGTTCCAGCGATTTTATCGAAATGGCTTCCGACAAGCCTTTTAACTATCGCACTGTTTTATGGCTGCTCTTGACTCATTTTGTTTTTGGAGCCGAATCAATTTGAGCCAAACATGCTCAGAGCTCGGAAAATAATAGCAGTGAAGATAGCGACGTAGAAAATCTCTTGGAAAAAATAGATTTTGCTGACCTCGTTAAGGATGCAAAGTCAGTTGCAGCTTTCCCTTCTTCTCGCCAATTTCGAGTCGGACGGAGTGACGTCACATAAAATGACGCCTGGCTGCCGAGACAGTTTCAAAATAGCGGCCTTTGAAGCCGCTCCTTTCGAGACGAATTTCTTCAGGATGGCTGGCACCCCAGAGGTTGAAACTTCAGTGAGTGGAAAAGCTAAATGTTTACTAGCTATAGGCGAAGGCAAAACAGGTAAGCTTTTTGCGGTGACCTTCTCCCTCAATCATGCAAAAATTGCGGGATCAAACCTGGTATTTGCGTGACGAGAACAGCTCCCGCCGCCACTAATGTAACAAGCAAACTACAGAGCACTTCCAAACGAACGCCCAGCCACTTACTACAGCCCAACACCATTATGATAGCTGGTGTGTTTTGGTCTTGGTACCTGACAATAATACATTCAAAAGATCATTTCAGTGAATTAATAAGTAATGTATTTTAAAAAAAGTTATAACCCATAGGCGCAGTAATATGCAGTATTAAAACAATCAAAAGACGATACTTATCGCGACAAAGTCTCAGAGCAAAACTATCTATGTGAAAGTGTGCTTAAACTATGCCTTCGGTGTCCTTATCGCTAAGAATGGGCTTTTCATAAGAGGGAGAATTTCATAGACACTTTGTATTATAAAGAGGAATTTATGTATAGTAGTATCATGATCAAACACGAAAGAACGTGTTTGACCTTTTCCAAATATCTCGAATTTCGTCAAAATTCTCCGCCAAACGTGGTAAATAAGAGTTTTCTGCACGATGCTTGGATTGTGGTCAAACACCATCTTTCGTGTTTGATTGATTACCTAATATATTCTACTTCATAACGTCATACTACAGCTAGCATCAAAACTTGCGGGAAGCGACTTTTCCTACCTGAAAAGTTCCTGCAAAAAGCTATCCTCCATTCCAGACGATCTTATCACTTCAAGACCAACCACTGTATCTGAAATATGTGCGTAAACTGGACTGCATTTGATGGCTTCTAGCCTCTTCAACTCTCGAGATGTCTTCAAGTAGTACCTCCCAAAGTAAAGGAAGAGAAACACCAGTGGAGTGATGCCTATGACGAGCCAGTAGTTAGTTGCTGCAGAAAGCAAGGTAGCTCCAAGAGAGAAGAGGCACAGCTGAACTGCGTGCAGGAATTGTGGAGGTAGAGTGTCATCCATGCAGCCGATATCCTTGGAGAAGCGGTTGAGAATGCGTCCGGCTGAGTTGGTGTCGAAGAAAATAACTGGGGCCTTAATGACTGCTGTAGTCATCTTCTCGTGAAGTTTCTGTGATGCACGCAGGAGAGTGTAGAAGAAGAGGAAAGAAACAATGGTAGACAGGAGAAGAGTGCCTATCACTAAAGATCCATAGATTCCTAGCGTCATGGGATTCCTTTGCTGGCTAAATGCCATATTGGCAATCTGCGACAACCACCAGTAAGGGGAGACGAGGAAGACTGCGGAAAAAATGCAATCAAAAACATTTATTTTTTGTCGCTTTCTCTATGCGATATGAAGGCGGGTAATCTCAATAAAATAACCTTCTTTTTTGGTATCCCAATTAATCGTTTGTGGAACATATGACTATTATCGGCAACAACTATATTTATAATCACACACTGAGCCAAGAAAAATTATCCTTGCTCCGTGAAGAGCCACAATCTACCCTTGCAGAACCAACAGCAACAATTATAGAGACAACCAACAGAATTACGTTACAGGGAATTTATGTGTGCTGAACAAAAAAATAAAATTTAAGGCCGGGCCCTTGGATGAACTTGCTTATTATCTCACGGTATAAAGAAAACCGCAATTGGTAGTCACAGCAAAAGATATCAACTCAATTATAAATTCAAAATTTTACCAGATTAGCAACTTTAATATTTCATGTCACAAAATCAAATTTGATCAGTGATTGAACAATGATCCACTTTCATCTTTCATCCTTGCAATCCCGCTCTCGATACGTAAAGTCAAAACAAGAAGAAAATTGTGTTGCGCAAAGTTTGTTACATAAAGTAACTTGGTAAATATTCATAATCGTGCAAAAAGTACGTAAACTTCGAGGCTGCTGCCTCTTCTAGAGGAAAGCTGACCGTACTTTTTGTCTGCCGGCCATGGAACTGTCAGCCTGACGGCTGTTTACCACCTAGGGATAACATATGATCAGGACAAATTCGGAGTGGTTTTTTAGACGCATTCACGCGATATAACGGGTGGTAATAAGCATTCCTGTTGAAGATAATCACGTTGTGAATGAACATCACGTAATGCGAAAAAGTCTTAACGCCACACAAAAAATGTCCTTGGTGCATTTCAATGTACCACGTGATTGGTTTAAAACAAACTCGCTGCATCAAAAACGTGAAATCTGAAGACGGCAAAAAATTCGTGGGTATCGTGGTATACTGGGAAGAGTAATGCGATGGGGTATAAAAGATCCAAAACAAGACGACGTACTTTGAATTTTCAAACTTTATCTAAGAGCCTGAAAGGAATCTTACAGAAAAACGCCAAGGAAATGACAGATACCATATTAAGAGGCTGTCTCTCTAAAAACCGACCACTGATTTTACTTCGAAAATTCGATTTTTCTCATAAGCTGGGATTTTAAAGCCCTTACCTAGTTAATCACTAAAATGAGTTTCATTTGATTAAAAATTGTAATTGAATTTTCCTAGGCTTAGTTAAAGTTCGGTCCGCTGGACTCAAGTCTCATGCCTGCCGAAACTGGAACAATAGCACATATTGCCGTCGCTCTAAAAAAATTAATATTCGCTCAAAAGTCCCAATTCTTTTTTTAAACTATAGACATATCGCAGCAGTTCTGTTTAGCCATGTTGCAATTATAATTCAATGTTGTTCCTTCAACGGCTGAAAGCGATTTTCTACCCGTTAAATCGAGTTTTGAACCAAACACGAAAATAGCGCTACTTTGAAGGCGCGTTTTAAAAATGTGGCACCTGTTTGAAACCGCTGAACTACATGAATAGAAAGTATAAATGACACTTAATTCAAAACAACAATATAATTTGTCTGCCCACTAGGTTTTCAAAACTAACGACCGCTTAAAGTTCGGGAAATTTTGAAAATACTTCAGTGAGTAACTGCATACTCGCCTTCGTGAAGTGCTCCTATAAATTCACCTAAATCTCTTACCTGGCTTTAAGATTAAAGTTTTGGTCCTTTGTAGCAATCCTTGAATCCTAGGTAGCATTAAAACTGCCAGCTTTTCCTTCCAGCAGTAGGTTTGTATACAAGGTACATTTATACGTTCCTGATCTGTGTCGAGCGCGACGGTCACATACTTCCGTGTTCTTTGTATTGCTGACCATTGTTTTCCTCGAAGTCGGTTTAATCATGTAGAGTCCTCTTAAAAGGTTTATAGAAGCACTCTTTTGAACAACTTTCGGCACACATACAAGTGTGAACAGTAAACGGTGATCAGGGGATCCACAGAAGGATTCATAAATGTCACGGCCATTTTGCGTTTACAACGGGTGTTTTCGTTCTCAATCTTCGCGCGAGTATCACAACCTGATTCCCGTGATACAGATTGGGAACTAATTTAGGGTGCCTTTCTTTAAGAAAATCCAAGATCCGAAAGAATCTGAAAATGCATTTTGCGTTTCTTTACTAAACAGATCAGTCCTATATATACCTCGGATCATGGTGTGTCAAAGGAACTGAAGTATCCACTTTTGAGGGTAGTACAGCGGGGTCTCTGTCACGGTTAACGAACGGAAAAAATAGAGGATCACGGATCACTAATATAAATATGTCGTTTTTTTCGAATCACTGAAATAAGCACGTAAGATACTCTTGATAATAACCTATCTAGAAAGAGTGTTTGAAGAAAGCAAATTACTGAAAGGCTTAATCAAGGCTCCATATTGCAAATCGCATACCTAAGTCACCCTCGACAGACGACTCTAACCATTCGACTCAAATAGAGTGGTAAAATCAGGAGTATCGGTTTGTACTCCAAGGTCCTCACGAGTCACGCAAAATCTTCAAGTCACAAATCACGAAGAATAATTTCCTAAATTCACGTTTCAAGGAAAATTAAATCAGCTAACCACTCATCACGAGAATACCCCCGTGCGACCCTCACTCCGGGAGTGGATTCTTCGGTTCTTTTGACGCACCATGATCCGAGAGATATACGATTGATCTGTTTGGTAAAGAAACGCAAAATTCATTTTCGGATTCTTTCGGATTCCCGATTTTTATTGACCATGAAGTTCTGACCCAGATTCTATTAAAGAAAGGCACCCTAAATAAGTTCCCAATCTGTATCACGTTAATCAGGATGTGATGCTCACGCGAAGATTGGGAACGAAAACACTCGTTTTAAACACAAAATGGCCGTGACATTTATGAATCCTTCTGTGGATCCCCTGATCACCGTTCAGTTTTCATACTTGTATGTGTGCCGAGAGTTGTCCAAAAGAGTGCTTCTACAAACCTTTTAAGAGGACTCTACATGATTAAACCGACATCGAGGAAAACAATGGTCAGCAATACAAAGAACACGGAAGTATGTGACTGTCACCCTCGACACAGATCAGGAACGTATAAATGTACCTTGTATACAAACCTACTGCTGGAAGGAAAAGCTGGCAGTTTTAATGCTACCTAGGATTCAAGGATTGCTACAAAGGACCAAAACTTTAATCTTAAAGCCAGGTAAGAGATTTAGGTGAATTTATAGGAGCACTTCACGAAGGCGAGTATGCAGTTACTCACTGAAGTATTTTCAAAATTTCCCGAACTTTAAGCGGTCGTTAGTTTTGAAAACCTAGTGGGCAGACAAATTATATTATTGTTTTGAATTAAGTGTCATTTATACTTTCTATTCATGTAGTTCAGCGGTTTCAAACAGGTGCCACATTTTTAAAACGCGCCTTCAAAGTAGCGCTATTTTCGTGTATGGTTCAAAACTCGATTCAACGGTAGAAAATTTGCTTTCAGCCGTTGAAGGAACAACATTGAATTATAATTGAAACATGGCTAAACAAACTGCTGCGATATGTCTATAGTTTAAAAAAAGAATTGGGACTTTTGAGCGAATATTAAATTTTTTAGAGCGACGGCAATATGTGCTATTTGTCCAGTTTCGGCAGGCATGCAACTTGAGTCCAGCGGACCGAACTTTAACTAAGCCTAGGAAAATTCAATTACAATTTTTAATCAAATGAAACTCATTTTAGTGATTAACTAGGTAAGGGCTTTAAAATCCCAGCTTATGAGAAAAATCGAATTTTCGAAGTAAAATCAGCGGTCGGTTTTTAGAGAGACAGCCTCTTAAGTGGTATGCCATACTGTGTAGACAGAAAATATCAACAAAGCCTACCTTGAACAAGCAAAACCAGAAAGAACAGGCAACACAACAAGACGGCTGGAAAAGCGGATCGGAAGTATTGCCAATAAAGACGCCAAGTGACTGATCCTACCAACCTTTCCTCGTGTTCCTCTTCCAGGTCGTTATGTGCCCCTTCATCCGTAGACAGGTTCAGGGATATGGCAGTCAGCCTCCTCCGTAAGTATCTGTTGTTGCTAATAGATTCTTTTCTTTCTTTTTCTTTCTCAGTAATTGAAATTTTGGATAAAATATCCTCCTTTTGAAGCTCGTCATACTTTCCATGGCAAGCTACGGTCCCTTTCTCCATTACAAATATGGTATCGACCCCAGTCAAGAACTGATGTTGGTGAGTCACCAAGACACAAATTTTCTCAGCAAGCAGACCAAGGATGCATTCTTTGAACAGGTGGCTACCGACTTGAACATCGACAGCACTGAATGGATCATCCAGTAGAAAAATGCTGGCGTCTGCGTAAAGTGCGCGGGCTAAACATATTCGAGCTCGCTGGCCACCGCTAAGGCTTACCCCTCGCTGTCCAATGTGTGTAAAATCGCCTTTGGAAAACTGCTGAAGGTCTTTCTTTAAGCTACACGCTTGAAGAATTTTCTGATACCTTACCGTATCAAGAGATTTTCCAAAGGTAATATTTTCCCGTACTGTTCCAGAAAAGACCCATGGAAGTTGAGGGACATATGCAATGCTTCCAGAATACGTAAGCTCTCCGCTGTGACAGGGCAGTTCGCCCAGTATTGCTTGGAGAAGAGAGGTCTTACCACAACCAACAGGACCGGTAATGGCCACTAGTTGCTTATTGCTAATTTCTATGGAGATGTTTTGTAAAGTCTTGAAATCATCTGTCTCGTTCCAGCTGCAGGAAACATTGCTCAGAGAAATCCAGGACGTTGAGTTATTTCTCTCACGGCTTGATTCACTCAATATATTTTCTTCAGGTAACGTGGAAGCGTTTGCAATTTCAGGAAAATCGAGCTTTCCCTCCTCGCATGTCTCCAATCAAAAGTGGGACTGTCACATCCATTATTATTTTTGTGTGTGGCGGTTTCCATAGCAACGGATGGAGAATTCGTTTCTAAAAAGGTCTGTATCCTGTCCAACGAAACTTTAACGTCAGCTAACAAATGAAGTGTCTCCCCCACTGAGACAGAAACTGAGAATTTTATAACGTTCAAAGTCGACAATAAGGTAAAAATCTGAAACGCTGTAAGGAAATTGTTTGTAAGGAGCAGAGTTGTAACGGAAATGAATCCTGCAATGGGCGTGTTGGTAAAGTAAAGAGCGTCGAAACTTGAAAGAATGGCTCCTCTTAGTCGTATGTAGCTGATCTCCTTCCTATAAATAAGGGGAAATTAGTATCTTATTAACCAAACTGGGATGATAGCGACCCGAGGGCTTGCCATAAGGACCGCGTGCAAAAAGACAAAGGCGACTGAAAAAGTTCAGAAAAGAGTCACAAGCCGTAAAGACATGGTAACTTTTTGCAGTTTTTGAATAAGAGACAATTTAGCGTTTACTCACTTCGGAAAATTCAAAAATGAATGAAAAGAAAGTTGGAAGACGAGAAAAGGCTATATTAAAATTAAGCTAATTCAATAGTCTTTCTAAAACTTAAGTTAATTAAGTTCATTCTTTGAGAAAAAAAGTAGGCCATGAAGCCTTTAAAGTGTTCGCGCAGGATCATTCCGTACAATGCCCGATCTGATCACTTGAAAATATATTTTTCAACTAAAAGCTTAACAGTTAGTTACCTTTCAGTTGTGGATGTCGTGTGCATGGTGGAAAAATGTTTGCTCTTACTGTCAGATCCTAACTCACATTCGTCCGTAATTAAGCCACCAGAATAATAAGCTGTTTAATAATATACATGAAGAAATTACTCGATTCTCATTGGCTTAGAGCAGTGCAGTTCAAGTGTAACACTAGTGCAAAAAGTGTAACACCAGTGCAACTTACACATCGTAATTCTGGATTATGATTTGCCGAAAGATAATGGGAAATTTTCTAAGCCAATGACATCATGTAAACCCCCCTTTCAGATTTGTCCTTAATTAAGCCACAGAATCGTAATAAGCTGTTTCATTAATTCTGAACACTACTTTACCATGAAAGTTCATTGTCACCAGGCAAAAAGTTTTTGTTAACCGTTTTGACAACTTTGCGATTGTTCTCGTATGAAATGACCAGAAAACTTAAGACCTAATGAGAGGCTGAGTTGTCAAGCTCCATATTCGTGTTCTGACAATTGCTAACTACAGATTTTGCAACCAACAGAAAGCCGTGTACCTACTTTCTCAAGTTTCTTATCATTTCTCTGAAGTTCCATTCCCATGCATGCATCTTAACTGCACGGATGCCGCCGATAACCTCGTTCATAATCTCTAGGCGTTCGTCCGTTACAGATGCAGCCTTTTCCCGCAGCTGACCTGCTTTCCTGGACAGCACAGAAATGTATGTTATCACCACCAAGAAGAAACTGGCTCCCACGAGAGCCTGCCAGCCAATCAGATGCCAGAGCAGAATCCCGGATGAAATAATCTCTATTGGGGCAAATAGAAGGAACATCATACTCCAGCCAGCATCCTTAAGACGACTGGCATCGTTTGAGACCAGGTTGATCGTTTGACCAGAGATGACTTCATTCAGGGAACGTCGATTTAATGTCAGAATCTGACAGGAAAAACAGAGGTCAATGTGGTTAGAAATGTCTTGCAATTCGTATTATGCAAATAGCAGTTTGTAGGCAGAAGGAGCAGTTGCATTTTAAGATCAGTGGAATGCAACAAAAAGGAAACGCTGCTGTTGTACGTGGAATCTTAACAAGGTACGAGCCTCATACTCTTTGAACTGGTTTAACATGTCAAAACAGCAGTTACGTTTTTCGAATTCACTCAGTGCACATAAAAATCTCTTTGGCGATGATCTACATTTTCAGCGGATAGTAGATCACTGTTGAGTGCAGCTGAAATGACTAGACCTTGATGGATGGATGTTGGTTTGGTGACTTGCCATGGCTAGATGACTGACTGAGTGAGGGACTGAGAGTGGCCGGCGGTCAGGATGGCTCGATAAATCTGGTGATTGGAGGACTTAGGGACTGTCGACTG
>JAHPZR010019783.1:0-36936 GCA_019787425.1 Platygyra sinensis
GCATGAGGATATTCCTTGGAAGCGTAACCTTTTTTTGTTCTGTTGGAGCCAAGAAACATTTTTTATTTACAATACTGTTTACAATACTGTCTACAAAATATGTAGTGCTAGCTGCCATCCACTTTTACACTTAAAAGCAAGTCACAACTCCGTCGTTATATACGCATGTACGACAGGTTTTTATGAACTGTCGCATAGCGATTGCTTGTAAAATAGAAGTGGGATTTAACATGACTTGTTTGATTAACGATTTTGAATTTTAAGTACATGTAGTCATTGCAATAAAGGGAATTTACTGCCATTCTGTCTCGTTAACATAAAATAAACTGCAGAAACGATCGCCGTCGTTTTTGTGAACAGCTATTTTCTTTCTTTTTTTCTCGCCAGAGCAAAATGCCGAAATTGCGACTAAACGTTCTTCTTACACAGGAATCTATATTGTTCCTTTGTAAATGATATATCTAAGCATTGCAGAGATCCTCGGGATAGACGGATGTTTATTTACATCTCTTTCAAACCATTCCTTGCGTTTAGGTTAATAAACAATTTCAAAAGAAAATCGAGTCGTCTCTATATAACATAGCTGTCAAATGATGCCCACCTGGGCGTCCGATGGAAATGAAAAATTGCAATTTTGTCATCAGAGTACGTGGGCCTAATTCATTCAATTTTTTTCTTAAATTTTGCCAGGCTCGTATGAAAGGAAAATTAATTAAAGCTCTCCATTGTATTGGTTCATTTGACCGGTATTTGAAAAAATGAAAGAGAAGAAAAGTATTTCTTAAACGAACTTTTCCGAGCATTTTGGTTGGCATTGTTAAATAAACGAATTCGTATTCTGCCTGCAAGAGTTTCCGGGCCATTTTCAGCATTCTGTTCCTGACTAGTAAACAAGGCGAGGTATTGTTAAAGCAAGGCACTGGGAATTACAAACCGACGCTGCATGGGACTAGAAATGAAAAATGGAAATGAAACTAAGACCTTTATTTACCTCGATGGAGTGAGTCGAAAAACGACGCCATTTTGGGCCACAGGAAATATCGCACTCTGTGCCATTCGTTGTACCGGGGAGAGGAATAATTATCACTAAAAGCTAATATTTACCAGAGTGGGTGACAGCTGCTCCATAACGCTAATCAACAACAGCGGGGAGCAATTCCCTTTGTCACTGGATAACTCAGGGAGGAATACAGCTGAGTGAATTTATAACTACTGTTTTTACTTCTCTACTGACACAGCAGATGGTTTTATCGTCCATGCACTAAAGAAGTCCTCAAGTTATCTTTTAATTCAAAACATCTTTCAGCTTAGAATGAGCATGAGCTTTAATGACAGCGTAGGGTCAATAATCCCAAACCCAAAATGTTTCTATCTTGACCCGCAAAACGACTTCGAACCCGGAGGAGTCCTTTACATCGAGTCCGTGGTTACTGCAGTGGTCAACATGATCTGTTCGCTCGTAGCCACTTCAGGGAACGCCATCATCATTGTCACTTTCTATAAGTCGGACCATTTGCGATCTCAATCTCATTTGCTTCTCTGGTGTTTGGCCTTTGCCGATTTTGCAACTGGTTTGATTGTTCAGCCATTTTACGGGGCGTACAAGATGGCCTACCTCACCGGACATAGGTCGGTATCCTGCGTGCTCAGGATCATTTTGGAAACAGTGGCATGGTTTTCGGCTGCCATGTCTTGCGCGCTGTTTGCAGCCATCACCGGGGAGAGATATTTAGCCCTTCACTATCACCTAAGATATCATGAAATTGTCACCACTCGGAAGATCGTAATCTTCATTGCATACCTTGTCATTTCGATGGCAATCCTGAGTCTTTCAAGATTCGCCGTGAATGGTGTCAAACCGTTCTTGTATATAAACATATTCGGGTTGCTTTCATCTCTTTTCACGCTGTTCATCTGTTACTGGAAAATTTACAAACAGGTTCGAAGACATTTTTGCCAGATTCAGGCTCAGAGCTTGGTTACACCTGGCGGCCAAAGTTTAGATGTGCAACGGTATAAAAAATCGATCATAAATATGGCATACGTCTCTGTCTTGTACATGGTTTCGTACTTGCCATTTACATGTGTACTATTCGCTTATGTGTCTTTTGGTTTCACGCGTAATATTGAGGCCGCTTATGACATTACCCGTACAATAGCTTTTATGCCATCTTGGTGGAACCCTTTCCTTTATTTCTGGAAAATGCACGAGCTAAGGCAGGCTGTGAGAAATGTTATGAGGCGGGATTCCACGCCCTTAACTGAAGTCATTGAATTGTAAAATATATCTTTAACTGTGCTTAAAGGTAATTATAAACAGAGACAGTATTTCGCTCAATGGATCAAGTTATTTCTGGTATACAAAAGACATTGCTTAGAAATTGTTTACAAAGGATTAAACTGCTGAATTAAGTAATATTGCATTATTCTGATTTTAAACAACTTCATTTCGCTAGAATTTCGTGTGCAACTTACTGATAAAAAGTTGCGTAATTATATGTGTAATTAACATGTCTTTTAAAGTTACAATTTTTTTTATTTGAAACCGTTTGCTTTTCAAGGAATACATATACGTCAGAGGGGCTTTTGTTTTATGATCAATTCAATTCATACATGACCTTGAAGGAAGCTGACAAGTTATAACATATAATAACTTTGGGCGAATTTCGGCGACTTTGAGCGACATGAGAAAAATTGCAGGAAAAAAACCGCGACCTTAGGGCTATTTATGGCGACTTGGGGAGGATGACAACAGGTTTCAAGTCTTAAAGCAACAGCTACACTTTGACAGATGCCTAGCTGATACTAAGTCGGCTTATCAAATGATGCCACACGGAATATTTAACAATTAGACTTGGCTAACCCTCGTAGAAAACGAGGGCGAGTAGTCTAATTGTTTTAGTATAAATTTACCGTAGTCTCATTGCATAAAAAGAAAAAAATTTTCAAGTAACGCGTAGAAAAGAACTGTTTTAGTATGTTACTGATCAGGTTCAAACTTGATATTACATAAATGCCAGCTGTTGATGAGCCAATAAAGGCAATAAAGCAAACTGTAAAACAACACCCTCCAGCGCTTTCAAAAAGTGACGCCAAGATTATTCAGTTGCCCGTTGTAGTTATAACTGAACACACATGAACTACACTTATGACGATCTCAGTGAAAATAAGTTTTCACTGAGACAGCTTTCCTTAAATTCCATTTGGGAAGTTTTTTTTTTCCTCTTCCTTTTTTCCTGTTTGCATGCAGCGTTAAGCTGCCTTATTTACAAGGAACGCACTGCTGCTGAAAATAGGTAAAGATAATATGTTAATAATATGTCATTTTCGAATTCTCTGTATTGCACTTAAACTTCCTTGCAATGGAGGCTGATGCGGGAGAATATCATTACAAAAGAGATGAATGTCATTTGCATATGAAAAAACTCCCTGCAATAGCCTCACTTCCAATGCCAGTCTATTCCAGCGGCGAGCTCTAAAAATGCTCTAGTGTAATTGCTAAGCTAACGTTATGCAATAGCCTTGAAAGAAGCTGACAAGTTATTGCATCTATTAAAGGAATACTCTGGGACCTTAAGTAACCGTAGCTTAATGCGACCTTAGACGATTTTTAGCGGATCTAGGCGACTTCCGCGAAATTGGCAGAAATAACATTGCAACCTTAGGGCGAATTATGGCGGCTTAAGGCGGCCGGGAACGATTTTTAGAACTTTACGAACAGCTATGCTTCGACGGATCGTGGGTGCCTATTTTCGTTCAGTTTTGAATTAGAAGGATAAGGGCTTCCAGATTATCCCGCCAGCCCTCCTTTTTCAAGATGGCCACTAGTAAAAGTTAAGAAATCGTAACGTCATCACAATTTTACCACTTGGGCCAGGTAGCTCAAGTGGTTAACGCACCCCCATGTTTTACCTCGCAGGTGTTTTTCGCGCATGTCTTACCTCGCACGTGGCGTGTGGGGAGGTGTTTGGTTACCCACTTTGGGAGGTGAGGTGTTGGACACCCCCCTTCCCCATTCGGGGCCATCGGAGGTGGGGTGTTTGTGGCACCCTTTTTCCTTGTGCTCGCGCGCGCTCGCGCTGCGTTGTTAGAGCGCGTGCCAACGGGTCTTCCAGGCTTAGGCTTAGGCTAGGTTTTAGCTTAAAAACCTCTCCTGGGGCTCAATCAATAAATCTATATTTAAACAAGAAAATCTTATCATAAAAATGGTCTTCCTAGGAGTCGTGTAAAAAATTACAAAGAATAAATTAACTATATTAAATGGAATGGATTAACTAACAATACTTAAAAAACAGAAAACATGTACCGCGTGTGATCAAAAATAAGACACAAACAGCAGTGATAAACATATTGAACTTGTTCATTTTGATCATGACTTGACGTTTTGTATGTACTCTACATACATTTTCAAAAGTAGCCGTTAAAAAAGCGGGTGAGGGATTTGTTATATATAAATAGCTGTTTTAAATTTCAACGGCATGCGCACCCGATATAGGCCCGAAAAGTTTCGGGATGTTTGAGGAAGTATTACTTGACATTGAGTCCGCATGATATTTAACGGAAAGGGTTAAGGACGTTCGCGCCCAAAACTTCCCACGTATAGATTTTTTTAATTAAACTTTGACCCTAGGTAGAAAATGATAAGATTAGATTAAGAACGTAAAAAAAAAAATCGGGGGTCACCGAACTCGTTTTGAAGATAAAGCATATCACAGACCATAGCATTTCTAGGATTTCCAATCACTCGAGGCGGTTCTGGCCGGATTCATTACTATCGGCATATATTTAAGTTAATTGAAGAATCATATCTAAGTTATTTGTGTTTAACACAGCCTGTATAGGCTTCTTTGATAGATCTTTGCTACATACTGTATGTCATTTAATCAGGTAGAATTAGCCTTACAAGTGTATATGACAGATTTTTTTTATTTGCTCGATAAAATCTCTACAATGTACTGATAAGAATAGCAAAACATATATTTTGATATCGATTTTCCTTCTCGGTGTTTTGATGTACCAAAAGCGTCAAATTTCACTTCCGGTGGGGTGCAAAACCGGGAGACCAAAAAGCAGGAGACTGGGAATGATTGTGACGTCATTTCAGGACTTGAAGCTTTGCGGAAAACAGATTTCTCAGTCATTTTCTGATTGTGAGGTAATAAATTCGCCCAAAAATGGTACAAAAGTGGACTGTTTATAAGAAAATAAGAAAATGTCGGAGAAATCTGTTTTCCGCAAAGCTTCAAGTCCTGAAATGACGTCACAATCATTCCCAGTCTCCTGTTTTTGGCCTCCCTGTTTTGTACCCCGCCGGAAGTGAAATTTGACGCTTTTGGTTCATCAAAACACAGGGAAGGAAAATCGCTATCGAACTATTTTTTCGCTATTCTTGTCAGTACATTATGTCAAATTATTCTTAAAATGAATGGGAAGATGTTTCCTGGGATGTACCTTTAGTCAGGTAAAAAGGGGCTGGTAGTAATCAGCTGAATAAACCTGTTCACTTCATAAATTATGTAGATACAATGATCTTTTATCACAATGTATAAAAAAAACCTTTTTACCCATGATAAAATGTGTGTGTCATTTGTAAGCTTAACCACTATTCAGTGTGCTCAAAGCCCATAAAATTGTCATCCTCAGCTATTTTATTGTATGCACATTTGGGTAACATGCAGAATTCTTTTTCCGCACAAAAATCTATGGACCAGTTGTGTGAACTCTTCTGTAGGCTAACTCCAAGCAAAAACCTTCAAAAAACGAATAAATATCATTAGGATTTTTTTTTTTGGACGGTGGTGGAGGGGGGGCGGGGTTTCTGGAATGAAGAGATAAAACTTGCAACAGCAATTATTACTCATATAGCTTTAGATGAATACAGATTTTAAAAATACCATTTTAAGAAATACGCAACAACAAGAAGCATTGAAGGAAATGAATAAAATCAAACATTCATAAAGACAGCTCTAAGCAAGCTAACAGTAGACAAATCTTAGTTGCATAAATACTATAGTGAGCGAGACACCGGATGTCATACTTGTGATATGTGTAATGATGCAGAACTCTACAAAATGGAACTTACTTCGGCAGAAAAAATATTACTTACGTTTGTTTTGATCCTGTCTGGCGATATTTCCGTCCATCGATCGTTTTATATTTTGCTGCAGCCGAGCGCAATGCCCAGTAGTTCAGACAAACGGTGTTGAAACCGGGATGCATTGTTACGCATCGTAGAGTTGTAGGGCATGAAGTTCCCGGTGTTGTGGTCTGGCCTTTGTTGTCATACTGTGAAATGCTCGGAGATATTAGCTACGATGAAGCTACTCTACAATCCGAGGGTAAGTAAAGTATTCACCTCACTTCACTTCGACTTCCCGGGAAACGCCATCACTTGATAGAGATTCTACGCATTTCTCTATTTTGCGGCAGTATAAGTACTCTTCAACATTTTGCAAGAGCTCCAGCGAACAGTATATAAAACTATAAAAACACTTGTCTCAAGAGGAATTATCGGTTATCGATTGTGAACATGACATCGATCAGTCGAAGCGATACAATAGCTGTGCGATAAATTCTTATGGGTTGCTTACCAAGCGTCCAGACCTTCGATATTATCAGATCTCTTTTGTAAGGTCTGGTTCCTCTGTTCGGCCTCCTATACTTCGCTGCCGTATTCGGCGATCCAACTGTCGTCTGCCAATGACTCATCCAAGTAAAGACCTTCTAGTTCTGAGTCGAATGTATTTGATTCCTCGAGAATCACGCTTTCAGGATCATACTCGACAATCACCTCCGCCGTCTCCGATAAGTCAGATTCGCCGTTCTCCTGATTAGAATCAAATTCTACAGTTGCCGGTAGCTTGACATCTTATTATATACGCTTAGCGAGCTTTGACGAAGAAATAGACCGGGATTTCCCGGTTGTTGACGAGTATCGTCCCGACGATCTCTCATTTCTCTTTCCTTTTGGTTGTCAATGTGTTCCCGGTGATACGTCACAACACAACTATCCCCAGTTTCCCTCTTGACGTGGTTTTTTACCCAACCGGAAGTGAAATTTCACGTTTTCAAACCGCTAAAACGCGGTAAAGGAAAATCGCTACAAGGAAATTTTTTTCGTTTCTTACATCAGAACCTAATGTAGAATCCTACAAGAAAATAAAAAAAATATCTCAGTGTCATAGGCACTTTAAAGGGAAGTACTTTCCTTGTGGCTCTTTGGTTTAGCTGGTGTTTGACAGAAAAGAAAGATAACAGACCAATCGGGAGGGTTTTAAGAGTCACAATTCCAAATTCCCTTTACCTAAAGATCCCTGATTTATTTGCCTTTGATTATTAAGGGATCAGTAAAATAATTCCTCAGAAAGCTGGGTCAGCGTTTTAATGACTCATTGTTTCAAAAGGCTGAATCGAAAAGCGATTGGTTATGAAACGAATGATAGACCGATAGGCATGTCATGTAAGGCAAAATGTAGAAAAAGAGGAAAAGACAAAACTGGAGTTTGAGTTCGTGCAGAGGGTGCTTAAAAGTTCTGAGACAAACGAGAAGTAACGCCTTCTAAAAGTGCAGTATGTTTAGTTTTTATTACTGACTTGCTTTAATTGTCAAGACTTTACAAAAATTACAGTGGTGCATTTGCTATAACCGATGATTACATAATTGTGCTGGGTATAGGTAGACGTAGACGCAGTGCGGTCAAGAGCTCATCCTGACATCATCCACTGGTGTTTTGCACTTTCTCACAGGCATTCTCCTTGGAAATTGCTGTAGGAACGTAAACGAAAAAAGAAAGCTAGTTAAAATACAGCTTTAGTAACTGTACATTGAGAATTAAAAGAATGACATTAAAAGAAACGTTTTATTCCCAATACGTTTAAATGAGTCATTCAATGTCCTCTCGCGGTTTTCCACTCAGCTGAAATGTTTTTTAATTTGGCCGCTTTTTTTACGTTGGCCTTATCTTCATCAGGTTTTGATACGTAAACATTAACACCCTAAAATTTGCCTTTGAATGACTAACGTGCAAATTATTTTTGGAGGGCAGAACAGTTTTGCCCTATACGGACCTCCCGGTGGTGAATAACATATGCATATAATCAGAGCCGAGCATTGAATTTCAAATTAAGTACTGTGAACACAGTCCAACTGGTTGTTATGATAGAACAGGGCACCCAACCAGAAACTTCTTTGAAATGTCCCAGCGATCGGAAGAGTGTACCCGTTCTAGCTACTAAGACTTTCGGATTCTACATTGCCACAAGTACAATGCAATTAATTTCTTAACTAAAACATCACCTAGAAGATTCGCAACCAGGGAAACTCAGGGAAAAATAGTCCCTTATATTTTCGGGAGGAATATGTTTGCCATCTTTGGTTCTTACTAAAAGGTCACCTAGCATTTTCGATTAAGAAAATAGTTTGCTGATAGTATCGAAGGTAACATTCAACTAGCTATTTCTGAAATGAAGATTTTATTCCCAAAAAATTTTCGGGCACTTCAATTTTCAGCTAAGAAATCTGAACACATAAAATTTTTTCTTGCTGAAAAAAAACATCTCTTTAAACAATTTTTAAACATGGAGCCCAGAAATATCCCTCAAAGTTTTTTTTACTTAATTTGCTCGTTGGGTGCCCCTGATAAAAGCCAACTTTTAAAACTACCGTTTTGGTTTTGCTTTCTTATACAAATTTTGTAATCCCAGTTGGGTTTAATTAAACAACCGTGGTACTAATAAGCATAAGAAAAGCAAGACCTGAAGGATTCTTTGTAGCCAAATGACGTCATCTTGCAAAATAGTCTATTACACTGTAAAATCGTGCGTAGATCAACTCGCGCTCAGCCTGGCAGAATGAGGCATGTCACCTGACTAATTTAACTCCTGAAAAGTGACGATCTTTATACTTACCATTTTTGGGGCGGACAGCATTTTTCGTGGGTTATATCAAACCAGTGATAGCAAGCAGGGCAACCTCTTTTGTGAAAAAGATCTCTTAAGGGGTGGACTCTTTCATCGGCCTTTAAAGATAATAAAATGTGGTACTAAATAAGCTATTCCATAACATGAACTTTATTTAAGCGTTAAGAAATTTAGCTGAAAACTAATTGGGGACTCTAAAAAATACCAAGAATGTAGTAAATAAATAAACAGACAATTATTTAAAAAAAAAATAGAAGAATATTTTTCTATATCTATATATATTATGAAAACGTAACTGTATGAACATTTTATCCGTTAAAAGATTAAAGATACGTATAAGATTATAAACACTCACGCACAAACTCACACACATACTCATCAGGAGCCCATCACTAGGAGCCTGCAACTACCCCATATTCCTGTCAGTCATCCGAGTATCAAAGCAATGTTTGAAAGCAGGGACACAGACGAGCTCGCTTGCTTCAGTTTTCATCACACAAGTAAATCTCAGGTTGAGACCTTACTGAAGAGATCAATGTGCGTAAGTCGCCTGGTCACGATATGATCCCACCACGGCTGGTAAAAGACGCGGCAGCTGTTATTGCCAAGCCTCTTACAAGCATTTTAACTATTCAATTAAAAACTGCTGTTATCCTGCAAATTGGAAGATGGGCACGGTGATTCCATTGTTTAAAAAGAACGACGAGCTTTGTAAGGTCAACTATTGGCCCGTAACTGTGATCCCCTCTCTGAACAATATTTTTGAAAGGCTTCTGGCAGGGAAGATGTATGAACTTTATCTTGAAATTCTTTCAGACTTCATTAGCGCTTACAGGAAGTTTCATAGTTGTGAGATCTCATTGTTGAGGTTGACGGAAGACTGGAGGATGATGCGTGACAGAGGGGAGCTCGTTGCGGTGGTCTCCATGGATCTCTCCAAAGCGTTTGACGTTTTTCAGTATCCACTCCTCCTTTCGAAGCTCAAGGTCTACGGCATAGATGACAAAAGTTGCGCTCTACTCAGGCACTATCTCTCTGGCAGATCTCAGAGAGTCAAGGTTGGGGACACCTGCTCCATCTGGAAAAGCGTCGGACGTGGGGTCCCGCAGGGGAGCGTGTTAAGTCCAATGCTATTTAACTTTTTTATCGACGATCTCTTCTTCCACGTCAAGACAGCCAAGCTGAGCGCTAATGCTGATGATCATCAGATATATTATTCCCACGTCGATCCAGCGACTCTAGACGCATGCGTATCTCATAATGTCAAGGTGGCCAATCACTGGTACCATGAAAATGGGATGTTAGTTAACGAGAGCAAGCATCAGGGTCTAGTCCAAGGTGATACGGACTATAGTGTTTCCTTCCCAGTAAAGGACACTTAGAGAATAGATAATAAGCTCGATTTTTCTACTCACATATCCCATCGCCCAGAATGCTATTGTTTTTCGCGACATGTGCTTGTAGAAATAGTCGGTTGTGATCGGTCAACAGATTTAGCTTTGGGAAAACTCGAGTCTCTTTGCACATTTCAGCTGCTGTCAAGTGAATCCCAAGGTGCGATAGAGTTACCAATAGCGCTGTAATTAAATGCGCGCCGCACTTTTTAAAAAGCGTTTTGCAAAAGCGTGTCCACACTCTTAAATAAGGTGTGTTTCCCTAGCACACCTTGTGAGTTTCCAAACACACCAAGGTGTGTAGTGGTGACACACCTTTTCACTGTTCTGTTTCACGGTTTAAGAAAACACACCAATGTGTGTAAGGAAACACACCAATGTGTGTAAGGAAACACAAAAGGTGTGTAATGATTACACACCTTTGTGTTTATTGATAACACACCTTAACTGAGATCTGTTTGAACACACCATAAGTTAATGAGATGTAGATGTTCTTCAACTGGAGAAATCTACCAGAGCTATCATAACACACCTTTAATGACAACACACCTTGGCTATTTTAACAGGAGTGAAATAGCCCGGCATGAAGTTGGCATGAATTTAGTTGTGTTAAACGAGCGAGACGACTCGCGAAGTCGTCGCGAGACGACTCGCGAAGTCGTCAGAAAGTTAAGTGACTAATAGGAAACCGCAGAAAATTGAAATGGACACTGAAGAAGTCTGTTCGATAACCTGTAACGCTTTTAACTAATTTGATTTTTCCTCGAGGTTACATTTGAAACGAAATTGACTTTAAAAGTGTTTCAAAACGACTTGTAACGAAATGACGAACGACCTTCGGCAGCATTTTGAGTGCCCGAGGCCGACCTTCAACAAGCACCGATCAGCGGCTTTCCAAATTAGATACAGAAGTAATAAATATTGTTGTTGTTGTATTTCAATAGCAACAAAGTTTATTTATAATTTCCAGTTTTCCTTTGTTTTGAAAGAGTGTTAATTATTATTTCCAATGGTTGCATGTGCATTTCAAATCGGCATATTCACTGTAATGACATAAATTCGCATTTGGCAATTTTATCTGATGAGTGTTGCGCACAAGTTGTGTAGTACAAAACTGAATAGTGATGAAGTGCCAAGTCAAATCTACAATTGATCAGTTGTCATCTGTTATTTTATACATTGTATATCTGAGTGAATTCGCTAGAAGGTGGCTGCTGAAGTTTTCGCTTGAGCATGGGTGCATGCTCAAGCCATTGTGGCCACTCAAAATGCAGGGGGCTTGCCATCAAGGCCTGCATTTACAAGCAGCCTAGGGTTAGTTCTAACAGTGGGTGGGTGGCTCTGAGTTGTGTGTCAAAAGCATAGGGCTGTGAGGGTTGTTGTTTCGATACTTTGACTGCAGTTAGAGTATGTGGCCTCGTTAAGTGAGAATTTACAGTGTAGGATGCCTTAGCAATTTTTCCTGGACTAGTGTGGGCATGAATGATAGTTTGCTTTTGATCACCAATAAGAGTGAACCCACAGTGTGCAGTGGGTGGGTGATTAGTTGTGTGACCAAAGCACAGGGGTGGGGAGGGACAGCTTTTGTACTTTGTGACGGCAGCAGAATTTGTCTGTTTTCACGATTTCTGCAGCCACCTTTTGACAAAATTAATCCAGTTAGATGTACATTATCACAATTGGCTGGCGTATTTTATTTTTTCCATGCATGCATGACACAACTTGTGGTTGTCTTCTCAAGACACTGTTTTCCAGCTATGGTATAATTTATCATGTAGCCAATGATTGGAATGATGTCTTGGCATTTTTATTGTGATAGCTAATGTATCTCTTCTCTCTTCTTTTCAGCCGATGACACCACCAGACAAGCTGTTTAAAGACAAATCTTTAAAGACACATTTTGTCTGTTTATTGTTTCTCTCCAAAAGAGATACTTTTGAGTTGTCAATTTTTTTTACTGTTAAGTTTCAAAGGTTGAAGTGCATTTTGAACTCCATGTTAAGGGAAAAGATGATTGTTTTTAAAAGGGCAATAAACCATTTGTCGACAACTGCTGATGTTTTGTGCAAATGATTATGTTAATGTTATAGTTTGGGGTGAATTGTAAGGTGTGTTCTGAGAACACAACTAAAGGTGTGCTTTGTTACACATCAAGATGTGTGACAAAACACATCTTTCTGCAGAACACACCTGAAAGTGGGTGAAATTTAGGACAAGCATGAAACACAACTTAAGGTGTGTCATGGGAACACACCAAGGTGTGTTTAGGTAGCTCACCAAGGTGTGTTCGGGGAACACATAAAAAGGTGTGTATTTATACACAACTCTATGTGTGTTGTTTTGAGGACAAAAAAAGGTGTGTTGCAGTAACACACCTTATTTAAGAGTGCAGTGATGTTTTTATATGAAAAAAAAACCTTATCTGAATTATCGAAAAAAGGCGGTTTAGAAAGCTTTACCTGTGATCAGGCTGGATTTTTTTGAGTGCGAAATGGGGCGGCAGGGGACTCGAAATCGAGAGTTATAAAAAATGGTGCTCAATCAGCGAGTTACCTGTGATCAGTTTAAATTTTTCCGCGCTAGCGCTCTATCTTAAACGTGATTTAAAAGAGAATGAATAGCGCGAAAACATGGCCTTATCGTTTAGGTTCATTGTACTCTTAGTCCTCCTTTTTTCCAAAAAGAGAAGAAGAATTCAGCGATTTCCAAACATCGGCAAAAATATTTCACGTTAAAAGTGTTGTTCCAAGAGGGAGCATATGCTAATATTCCCGCGGGAAGTTTAAAATAGATCACTTGTATTCTCTTGGGAGTCTCCAAAGGACAAATTTTGAGAGAACACTACAATGCTGAGCAGACATTCTCGAATTCGCGTTTTGCGACTACTTCCAAACTTCGAAATCCCTTGAAAGTTTATATGGCGCTTTAATGAATGTCAAATGAAATACCCATATGGTAAAAAAGAAATCTAGCGATTGAATGAAGAAAAATCACTCCTCGAAGTGCGCTGAGATTAATTTTTGATACAAGCAAGTTGCTAACATAGTCAATTTTCACGCCAAATTTGCGACCTCTTCTGAAAGCGCCTGAGCAAAACGATAACCATACACTTTTCAATTCACTTTTCTTCTTTAAAAACCATATGGTAAAAGTAGCTTTTGAAAAACAGTTTATCCGTCAACGAGTGGAACGTAAGCACTCTTCGACATTTTCAGCCTTTTTTTTCTCTATTGTTTGACAATCGTTTTCTAATTAGCTTTCAAATTTAGCGCCGGCGTTTCAATGAAAGTCCCGGATATGTCGCTGAATTCTGGGCTATGCAATTTACGCAAAAGGATCAATAATCAATTTAATGTTATGCTGCGCTTTCGAAAACTCATACCCAGGGACACCTTACTTAAGCTTTACAAAGCGTACATTTTACCGCATTTTGACTATTGTTCTTCAGTTTGGCATTTTTGTGGGACGCGAAATACGGATAAGCCAGAGATAAGAGAATACTTAGATTTATACTTGGGGATTACTTGTCTCCATATGAAAGCTTTCTCACTAGGGTCGACACTAATTCCTTATATAATAGACCCGTTCAGAATTTCTTACATTATGTATGCGTTTTCACAGACCGATCTATTTCTAGTTTGAATTTATCTCGAATTCAGATCCCCACAGGAACCTCCGCGAGCAATGGGCCCTTTGCAGTTTACGATCACATGGTACAAAAACCGCCATGCTGGAGAGCAAACTGCCCACTGGGACCGTCCAAAACAAAGCAACTTAACTAAATATTCTTTTGTTTTGGAGGTCCCAGTGGGCGGTTTGCTCTCCAGCATGGCGGTTTTTGTACCATGTGATCGTAAACTGCAAAGGGCCCATTGCAATCACAAGCACGGACTAACATGATGTCTACATGTTCACGTGAGGTCGCATTGTTTTTATCCTTACGGAAGCGTGCTCATATAGACTGGAGCTGGCCTATTTCGCGGGAAATATATCTAAAAATAGACTGGTCTATAAAAATGCCGTTGCACTGGCTTATTATGGGGATTGCAGGCTCTTAGTAATGGCCCCCTCCTGATTCATCCACTGAGAGATGCATGCTCAGTATCGACACACACCTTTTCACAGGCCCAACACATCAATATACAACTAACAGTCCGCACCGCTTTCCTACATGCCTGAAGACTAGTCTTACTGAGTGTGTATTACCTGGCGTCAGTTTTGCCACAAAGATAGGGACCTTAATATCTAGTTTATACTGTGCTTGTCGTATTTTACAGTGGTATATTGTGAGATTGGAAAATCAGATTTTAAATTGTAACGGTTATCCTGATGATAAAATATGTTACAAACAAATGAAGCCAGTCGGTTTTAAGCCTTATACATTAAAACTAGGATATCTTGTAATCTTCTGCATGCTTGCAAGACTTGAAAGTCCTGTTTTCTTTCACAATTTATGGTATGTGGTGGTATTATCCACACACTGCACGCATATTGCAACCATATTCCTTAGTAATGATATAAAATACCTCATCAATGTCCATGACGCCTTCATCCCCTCTTAAGTCGCTGAACCTCGCGTGGTTCCTTGCCAATGCCATGGATACCGTGAAAAGGAGAACCAGAGCCAAGCGCAAGTCCATGTTTACTTCTCAGAAGAATGTAAATGCGGAGAGAAAGACCAGTTCAAAATTAGAGCTGTTTTCAGTTAGTTTCGAAAGTAATTATGCAGTTGCTTTGGTTTTGTTTTTTGTTTGCTTTTGGATCAACAAAACAAAACAAAACAGAACAAACAACATAAACAAAACTTGTGCGAGCTTTTTAAATATCAGGTGAATAACGTAAACCAAGTTGCGCCTTAGTCACTCTCGTTTTCGCGCTCTTGACGCGGTTCATTTCAGCTGTTTCGTGTCCTGATTGGCTAGTAAAATCAAGTCGTGAATTACTTCGATGTGCATGCTGTTGGCTGAAGTGTGCATTTCCTTCAGAACGCCACTGGCCTTGTAATTTAATTACTTAATCGATTTGGTTTAACGACACTCATTTGAAAACCGTCCGATTTTGTCCTTTCACTCGTGTTTATGAAGGGCACTTCATATTCTGTTATTAGAAGTAATTTTAAGTAGAGTTAAGCCGTTAGACCGTGCTATAAGCAAATGTTTCCGCTGTTATCCGGCATCTCGCTTCGCCGAGTTTGACACTTTTGTAATTTGCCATGTGTTTATGTATTTTAGGCTCATCTCTATGGCAAGATATGTTTTTAAAACTCTCCAAGCATCTACTTTCGAAGGACAAAACATGAAATTTACCGTGAACATGTTGGGCCCGGCTTTATTACGTGAGCTTCCCAAAGGGAGCCCAAACGGTTAAAAATGCCCTTCATTATTTTTCAGCCTTCAGTCTGAAATCGCCGTCTGGACCCTAAAACGCATGCGTGCCTTCTTGTTGTCTCTGCTCATGCGAATGATTAGAGAGCACGTAAAGACGCACATGGTTAAAAAATGGTGGATTTATATCAAGTGTCGTCCCTGAAAGGAAGCACGAATATATATATTATGATTTCTTCTCCGCTCAAGCCTCATACCGCTTGCGTTAAGACCACACTGAACGTTTTTAAGCGTTTTATGAAACGGTCGCACCGCGGACTTTACGAGAAATCAATTTACGAGCGAACATTTCTGAGTGAACCTATCAAGAACCTCAAGAACTATGCTGTATCAAATGAGCCATCTGTTGTTAATCATGTAAAGAAGCATTTGCATAAGTGTTACCGTGTAATTAGACGTGAGCGTGAACCCTGCAGAATACCAAAACAACTCTGGAACGTTTGAGGAACAAGTTAAAATTTACACCAGAAATATACAATGTTTAGTTGCTTGTGCAATGCTAGAGCTGTAAAACAATCAACAAAAGACAACTGAGATTTCATCATGTCAAAAATCGGACGTTCACAGCTGAATATGCCAGAAAAGAAGCTCAAGTTCACGCAGATATGCATCTTTTTAAATCTCAGCAGGGTTTTGCGAGACGCTTTAGCCTAAAGGGGAATGGAACGAGACATGGGCGTGGTTTTTTCTCGTCTCGTCTTCTTCCCTACTCGCCTTCCTCCCAACTCGGCTCTCGCCATTCCGCCCTTTTGCGTTCCCGATGACTAAGCACTCATCTAAGTGTCCCTTAGAGGAGAAACGGGGTGCCAGCAGACTAGGCACGGCTAGTTGATTAGACCTGTTAGAAAGATTCTTATCACGGATATCAAATTCGTCCTCGGACGTTTTCCTTCGAAGACGCCGTGGCTTCGAGAAAGTTATACGTTTGTTTTATCCACAAACGTTCTTATATATTTCTTGAATCAATCTGATCAAGCTTATGTCTCTTAAGCTTGATGTATAGGTTTATTCTTCCTTTTGTGCGTTCTTTCACCACATGATTCAAATGAGGCTATTTACGCTCAAGTCTGTTGACTACTTGTTGGAACAGAGCGGTTAAGGTGATTCCTCAGAAATAAAAGTTACCGATGAATTTTTTTTAAACTTTCCCTGAATGTTCTCTACCAAACACTGTTTCGAAAAATACAATAAAAATGATAGGTCACCATTCTCGTTTAAGAGATATGATGGGCCAATCTTACCTCATTTGTGCCTGTACTCGTGCTAATCACGCGCGTTATTCATCGGTCCACGTTACATTTTGCGGTAGCTCGAAACATAGTTTATAAAAGTAATACTCGGGAAAAACTTGACAGGTAGAAAGTGTCGAGCATATAGAACAATATCATATAAAATTTGTGGAAACATCACACTATTTGAAACGACGTGGACGTAAAGCGTTCGTAGAGTTGTTATTTTTGCGGTCATAATTTGCATCACAGAGTAACGGTTTTCGTGCACTCTTTCGCCTATATCTTTTTTTCCTTCCGATAGAATTTTTTAGTTTTCTTTTAATTAAGGAGGACAACATGCAGACTATTATTATGCAATAAAAATATGGGTCACCATGCTCGTTTAAAAGAAACGAGCATTTATTTCGCTATCGAGCTTACCTTGAGGGAAATTTCTTTCGTTTGTATGTGCACGCGCTAATTTGCGCGCGCTATTTGCGCGCGCTAATTTGCGCGCGCTAATGACGCAAAAATCGTGCCGCAGTAGAGATGCGCAATGCAATACTGAGGAATCACCTAACATAGCCTCGCCGTCGCTGTGTAATACTCTTTCCAAAAAACGTAACTATAATTATTGTAAACCTATTAGTGAAAGCGAAACGTCTTAGATGTTAGGTCGATCGACTCAGACGAAACGACTTCGGTCGTGTGGGCGAAACGACTTCGACGTAGGCGAAACGACTTGTAGACCACAGGTGCCTAAGTAGATATTTCTTCGACTGAATCAAGTCAATCTTACCTTAGTACTGAAGAAGATTAAACTTGAATGCGTCTCTGAGCAGCACACCTCAAAAATGACTTAATGCATTTTGCTACCTGTGTTTTAAGAGCGCCACAATAGCGAGGTTCATCGTTGCGTCATGATTGTCATTAATGTGGCCGACCCAGAGGAGGTTGGCCACCGAAACAAAGGGTTCTTTTTTTTTCCAGAGGTTGGAAATTTGAATATCAAAAGAAATGTTTGTAAAGAGTAAGTATCGCTATAAGGCAATCTCTGTTCCGGCAAGTAATGAAGCAGATTCAAATTATTAATGTAAGTCACGGTTCGCAGTCCTTCAAAGGAAGAGGTCGACCAAGTTTGTGAAGATATAATCAGCTAATTACATTCCACCCGCGTTCTTCAAAGTCAGTGTTGGGAGTCCTGGTAAGGAAGAAATCACCGCAAGTCCGACAATATCAATAAATCTATATATTTATTATCCAAACTGCATTTCGCAGAGTACAAATAACGCCTAAGACGAGTACAAATATCACGCGGTATTTGTGCTCCAGAGGACCGGTTAGACAGGTTTCCTGCCGTTGACCAATCAGTTGGCTGGATTTTCCGCGCCAATTCCGCTTCGCATACTTCTGTCACGGCATTCCCTGTAAATAATATCCCACCGCATCCACAACATACCAATTTGGCGTGTTGGATAATAAATCTCTTATTAGACGTTTTGTTGTGTAGTATCGCTGAGTATTTTTTACGTAGTTGTGCCGTATTTTATGGCGAGGCCCCGTAGGGCGAGTCAAAATACAAATAAACGAGTAAAAATTCTCAGCGATACTACACAACAAAACGCTCTAATAAGAGATTTATTATCCAACACGCCAAATTGGTATGTCTGGAGCGATTTCGTGGATATTTATTTACAGGAATGCGTGACAGAAGTATGCGAAGCGGAATTGGCGCGGAAAATCCAGCTAACTGATTGGTCAACGGCAGGAAACCTGTCTAACCGGTCCTCTGGAGCACAAATACCGCGTGATATTTGTACTCGTCTTAGGCGTTATTTGTACTCTGCGAAATGCAGTTGGATAATAAATATATAGATTTTATTGATATTGTCGGACTTGGTTGATTCTTCCTTACCAGGACTCCCAACACTGACTTTGAAGAACGCTGGGTGGAATGTAATTAGCTGATTATATCTTCACAAACTTGGTCGACCTCTTCCTTTGAAGGACTGCGAACCGTGACTGTACATTAATAATTTGAATCTGCTTCATTACTTGCCGGAACAGAGATTGCCTTATAGCGATACTTACTCTTTACAAACATTTCTTTTGATATTCAAATTTCCCAACCTCTGGAAAAAAAAAGAACCCTTTGTTTCGGTGGCCAACCTCCTCTGGTTCGGCACATTAATGACAATCATGACGCAACGATGAACCTCGCTATTGTGGCGCTCTTAAAAACACAGGTAGCAAAATGCATTAAGTCATTTTTGAGGTGTGCTGCTCAGAGACGCATTCAAGTTTAATCCTTCTTCAGTACTAAGGTAAGATTGACTTGATTCAGTCGAAGAAATATCTACTTAGGCACCTGTGGTCTACAAGTCGTTTTCGCCTACGTCGAAGTCGTTTCGCCCACACGACCGAAGTCGTTTCGTCTGAGTCGATCGCCTACATCTAAGACGTTTCGCTTTCACTAATAGGTTTACAATAATTATAGTTACGTTTTTTGGAAGAGTATTACACAGCGACGGCGAGGCTATGTTAAGGTGATTCCTCAGTATTGCATTGCGCATCTCTACTGGGCACGATTTTGCGTCATTAGCGCGCGCAATAGCGCGCGCAAATTAGCGCGCGCAAATTAGCGCGTGCACTACATACGAAAGAAATTTCCCTCAAGGTAAGCTCGATAGCGAAATAAATGCTCGTTTTCTTTTAAACGAGCATGGTGACCATATTTTTATTGCATAATAATAGTCTGCAATTTGTCCTCCTTAATTTAAAAGAAAACTAAAAAATTCTATCGGAAGGAAAAAAAGATATAGGCGAAAGAGTGCACGAAAACCGTTACTCTGTGATGCAAATTATGACCGCAAAATAAACACTCTACGACACGCTTTACGTCCACGTCGTTTCAAATAGTGTGATGTTTCCACAAATTTTATATGATATTGTTCTATATGCTCGACACTTTCTACCTGTCAAGTTTTTTCCTCGAGTATTACTTTTATAAACTATGTTTCGAGCTACCGCAAAATGTAACGTGGACCGATGAATAACGCGCGTGATTAGCACGAGTACAGGCACAAATGAGGTAAGATTGGCCCATCATATCTCTTAAACGAGAATGGTGACCTATCATTTTTATTGTATTTTTCGAAAACAGTGTTTGGTGGAGACCATTCAGGGAAAGTTTAAAAAAAATTCATCGGTAACTTTTATTTCTGATGGAATCACTTAACCGCTCTGTTCCAACAAGTAGTCAACAGACTTGAGCGTAAATAGCCTCATTTGAATCATGTGGTGAAAGAACGCACAAAAGGAAGAATAAACCTATACATCAAGCTTAAGAGACATAAGCTTGATCAGATTGATTCAAGAAATATATAAGAACGTTTGTGGATAAAACAAACGTATAACTTTCTCGAAGCCACGGCGTCTTCGAAGGAAAACGTCCGAGGACGAATTTGATATCCGTGATAAGAATCTTTCTAACAGGTCTAATCAACTAGCCGTGCCTAGTCTGCTGGCACCCCGTTTCTCCTCTAAGGGACACTTAGATGAGTGCTTAGTCATCGGGAACGCAAAAGGGCGGAATGGCGAGAGCCGAGTTGGGAGGAAGGCGAGTAGGGAAGAAGACGAGACGAGAAAAAACCACGCCCATGTCTCGTTCCATTCCCCTTTAGGCTAAAGCGTCTCGCAAAACCCTGCTGAGATTTAAAAAGATGCATATCTGCGTGAACTTGAGCTTCTTTTCTGGCATATTCAGCTGTGAACGTCCGATTTTTGACATGATGAAATCTCAGTTGTCTTTTGTTGATTGTTTTACAGCTCTAGCATTGCACAAGCAACTAAACATTGTATATTTCTGGTGTAAATTTTAACTTGTTCCTCAAACGTTCCAGAGTTGTTTTGGTATTCTGCAGGGTTCACGCTCACGTCTAATTACACGGTAACACTTATGCAAATGCTTCTTTACATGATTAACAACAGATGGCTCATTTGATACAGCATAGTTCTTGAGGTTCTTGATAGGTTCACTCAGAAATGTTCGCTCGTAAATTGATTTCTCGTAAAGTCCGCGGTGCGACCGTTTCATAAAACGCTTAAAAACGTTCAGTGTGGTCTTAACGCAAGCGGTATGAGGCTTGAGCGGAGAAGAAATCATAATATATATATTCGTGCTTCCTTTCAGGGACGACACTTGATATAAATCCACCATTTTTTAACCATGTGCGTCTTTACGTGCTCTCTAATCATTCGCATGAGCAGAGACAACAAGAAGGCACGCATGCGTTTTAGGGTCCAGACGGCGATTTCAGACTGAAGGCTGAAAAAATAATGAAGGGCATTTTTAACCGTTTGGGCTCCCTTTGGGAAGCTCACGTAATAAAGCCGGGCCCAACATGTTCACGGTAAATTTCATGTTTTGTCCTTCGAAAGTAGATGCTTGGAGAGTTTTAAAAACATATCTTGCCATAGAGATGAGCCTAAAATACATAAACACATGGCAAATTACAAAAGTGTCAAACTCGGCGAAGCGAGATGCCGGATAACAGCGGAAACATTTGCTTATAGCACGGTCTAACGGCTTAACTCTACTTAAAATTACTTCTAATAACAGAATATGAAGTGCCCTTCATAAACACGAGTGAAAGGACAAAATCGGACGGTTTTCAAATGAGTGTCGTTAAACCAAATCGATTAAGTAATTAAATTACAAGGCCAGTGGCGTTCTGAAGGAAATGCACACTTCAGCCAACAGCATGCACATCGAAGTAATTCACGACTTGATTTTACTAGCCAATCAGGACACGAAACAGCTGAAATGAACCGCGTCAAGAGCGCGAAAACGAGAGTGACTAAGGCGCAACTTGGTTTACGTTATTCACCTGATATTTAAAAAGCTCGCACAAGTTTTGTTTATGTTGTTTGTTCTGTTTTGTTTTGTTTTGTTGATCCAAAAGCAAACAAAAAACAAAACCAAAGCAACTGCATAATTACTTTCGAAACTAACTGAAAACAGCTCTAATTTTGAACTGGTCTTTCTCTCCGCATTTACATTCTTCTGAGAAGTAAACATGGACTTGCGCTTGGCTCTGGTTCTCCTTTTCACGGTATCCATGGCATTGGCAAGGAACCACGCGAGGTTCAGCGACTTAAGAGGGGATGAAGGCGTCATGGACATTGATGAGGTATTTTATATCATTACTAAGGAATATGGTTGCAATATGCGTGCAGTGTGTGGATAATACCACCACATACCATAAATTGTGAAAGAAAACAGGACTTTCAAGTCTTGCAAGCATGCAGAAGATTACAAGATATCCTAGTTTTAATGTATAAGGCTTAAAACCGACTGGCTTCATTTGTTTGTAACATATTTTATCATCAGGATAACCGTTACAATTTAAAATCTGATTTTCCAATCTCACAATATACCACTGTAAAATACGACAAGCACAGTATAAACTAGATATTAAGGTCCCTATCTTTGTGGCAAAACTGACGCCAGGTAATACACACTCAGTAAGACTAGTCTTCAGGCATGTAGGAAAGCGGTGCGGACTGTTAGTTGTATATTGATGTGTTGGGCCTGTGAAAAGGTGTGTGTCGATACTGAGCATGCATCTCTCAGTGGATGAATCAGGAGGGGGCCATTACTAAGAGCCTGCAATCCCCATAATAAGCCAGTGCAACGGCATTTTTATAGACCAGTCTATTTTTAGATATATTTCCCGCGAAATAGGCCAGCTCCAGTCTATATGAGCACGCTTCCGTAAGGATAAAACAATGCGACCTCACGTGAACATGTAGACATCATGTTAGTCCGTGCTTGTGATTGCAATGGGCCCTTTGCAGTTTACGATCACATGGTACAAAAAACCGCCATGCTGGAGAGCAAACCGCCCACTGGGACCTCCAAAACAAAAGAATATTTAGTTAAGTTGCTTTGTTTTGGACGGTCCCAGTGGGCAGTTTGCTCTCCAGCATGGCGGTTTTTGTACCATGTGATCGTAAACTGCAAAGGGCCCATTGCTCGCGGAGGTTCCTGTGGGGATCTGAATTCGAGATAAATTCAAACTAGAAATAGATCGGTCTGTGAAAACGCATACATAATGTAAGAAATTCTGAACGGGTCTATTATATAAGGAATTAGTGTCGACCCTAGTGAGAAAGCTTTCATATGGAGACAAGTAATCCCCAAGTATAAATCTAAGTATTCTCTTATCTCTGGCTTATCCGTATTTCGCGTCCCACAAAAATGCCAAACTGAAGAACAATAGTCAAAATGCGGTAAAATGTACGCTTTGTAAAGCTTAAGTAAGGTGTCCCTGGGTATGAGTTTTCGAAAGCGCAGCATAACATTAAATTGATTATTGATCCTTTTGCGTAAATTGCATAGCCCAGAATTCAGCGACATATCCGGGACTTTCATTGAAACGCCGGCGCTAAATTTGAAAGCTAATTAGAAAACGATTGTCAAACAATAGAGAAAAAAAAGGCTGAAAATGTCGAAGAGTGCTTACGTTCCACTCGTTGACGGATAAACTGTTTTTCAAAAGCTACTTTTACCATATGGTTTTTAAAGAAGAAAAGTGAATTGAAAAGTGTATGGTTATCGTTTTGCTCAGGCGCTTTCAGAAGAGGTCGCAAATTTGGCGTGAAAATTGACTATGTTAGCAACTTGCTTGTATCAAAAATTAATCTCAGCGCACTTCGAGGAGTGATTTTTCTTCATTCAATCGCTAGATTTCTTTTTTACCATATGGGTATTTCATTTGACATTCATTAAAGCGCCATATAAACTTTCAAGGGATTTCGAAGTTTGGAAGTAGTCGCAAAACGCGAATTCGAGAATGTCTGCTCAGCATTGTAGTGTTCTCTCAAAATTTGTCCTTTGGAGACTCCCAAGAGAATACAAGTGATCTATTTTAAACTTCCCGCGGGAATATTAGCATATGCTCCCTCTTGGAACAACACTTTTAACGTGAAATATTTTTGCCGATGTTTGGAAATCGCTGAATTCTTCTTCTCTTTTTGGAAAAAAGGAGGACTAAGAGTACAATGAACCTAAACGATAAGGCCATGTTTTCGCGCTATTCATTCTCTTTTAAATCACGTTTAAGATAGAGCGCTAGCGCGGAAAAATTTAACTGATCACAGGTAACTCGCTGATTGAGCACCATTTTTTATAACTCTCGATTTCGAGTCCCCTGCCGCCCCATTTCGCACTCAAAAAAATCCAGCCTGATCACAGGTAAAGCTTTCTAAACCGCCTTTTTTCGATAATTCAGATAAGGTTTTTTTTTCATATAAAAACATCACTGCACTCTTAAATAAGGTGTGTTACTGCAACACACCTTTTTTGTCCTCAAAACAACACACATAGAGTTGTGTATAAATACACACCTTTTTATGTGTTCCCCGAACACACCTTGGTGAGCTACCTAAACACACCTTGGTGTGTTCCCATGACACACCTTAAGTTGTGTTTCATGCTTGTCCTAAATTTCACCCACTTTCAGGTGTGTTCTGCAGAAAGATGTGTTTTGTCACACATCTTGATGTGTAACAAAGCACACCTTTAGTTGTGTTCTCAGAACACACCTTACAATTCACCCCAAACTATAACATTAACATAATCATTTGCACAAAACATCAGCAGTTGTCGACAAATGGTTTATTGCCCTTTTAAAAACAATCATCTTTTCCCTTAACATGGAGTTCAAAATGCACTTCAACCTTTGAAACTTAACAGTAAAAAAAATTGACAACTCAAAAGTATCTCTTTTGGAGAGAAACAATAAACAGACAAAATGTGTCTTTAAAGATTTGTCTTTAAACAGCTTGTCTGGTGGTGTCATCGGCTGAAAAGAAGAGAGAAGAGATACATTAGCTATCACAATAAAAATGCCAAGACATCATTCCAATCATTGGCTACATGATAAATTATACCATAGCTGGAAAACAGTGTCTTGAGAAGACAACCACAAGTTGTGTCATGCATGCATGGAAAAAATAAAATACGCCAGCCAATTGTGATAATGTACATCTAACTGGATTAATTTTGTCAAAAGGTGGCTGCAGAAATCGTGAAAACAGACAAATTCTGCTGCCGTCACAAAGTACAAAAGCTGTCCCTCCCCACCCCTGTGCTTTGGTCACACAACTAATCACCCACCCACTGCACACTGTGGGTTCACTCTTATTGGTGATCAAAAGCAAACTATCATTCATGCCCACACTAGTCCAGGAAAAATTGCTAAGGCATCCTACACTGTAAATTCTCACTTAACGAGGCCACATACTCTAACTGCAGTCAAAGTATCGAAACAACAACCCTCACAGCCCTATGCTTTTGACACACAACTCAGAGCCACCCACCCACTGTTAGAACTAACCCTAGGCTGCTTGTAAATGCAGGCCTTGATGGCAAGCCCCCTGCATTTTGAGTGGCCACAATGGCTTGAGCATGCACCCATGCTCAAGCGAAAACTTCAGCAGCCACCTTCTAGCGAATTCACTCAGATATACAATGTATAAAATAACAGATGACAACTGATCAATTGTAGATTTGACTTGGCACTTCATCACTATTCAGTTTTGTACTACACAACTTGTGCGCAACACTCATCAGATAAAATTGCCAAATGCGAATTTATGTCATTACAGTGAATATGCCGATTTGAAATGCACATGCAACCATTGGAAATAATAATTAACACTCTTTCAAAACAAAGGAAAACTGGAAATTATAAATAAACTTTGTTGCTATTGAAATACAACAACAACAATATTTATTAC
The DNA here is from genome assembly GCA_019787425.1 of Platygyra sinensis. Lineage (NCBI taxonomy): Eukaryota > Metazoa > Cnidaria > Anthozoa > Scleractinia > Merulinidae > Platygyra > Platygyra sinensis. The sequence goes on from JAHPZR010019783.1 coordinate 25,714, forward strand.
TTCTGTATCTAATTTGGAAAGCCGCTGATCGGTGCTTGTTGAAGGTCGGCCTCGGGCACTCAAAATGCTGCCGAAGGTCGTTCGTCATTTCGTTACAAGTCGTTTTGAAACACTTTTAAAGTCAATTTCGTTTCAAATGTAACCTCGAGGAAAAATCAAATTAGTTAAAAGCGTTACAGGTTATCGAACAGACTTCTTCAGTGTCCATTTCAATTTTCTGCGGTTTCCTATTAGTCACTTAACTTTCTGACGACTTCGCGAGTCGTCTCGCGACGACTTCGCGAGTCGTCTCGCTCGTTTAACACAACTAAATTCATGCCAACTTCATGCCGGGCTATTTCACTCCTGTTAAAATAGCCAAGGTGTGTTGTCATTAAAGGTGTGTTATGATAGCTCTGGTAGATTTCTCCAGTTGAAGAACATCTACATCTCATTAACTTATGGTGTGTTCAAACAGATCTCAGTTAAGGTGTGTTATCAATAAACACAAAGGTGTGTAATCATTACACACCTTTTGTGTTTCCTTACACACATTGGTGTGTTTCCTTACACACATTGGTGTGTTTTCTTAAACCGTGAAACAGAACAGTGAAAAGGTGTGTCACCACTACACACCTTGGTGTGTTTGGAAACTCACAAGGTGTGCTAGGGAAACACACCTTATTTAAGAGTGTGGACACGCTTTTGCAAAACGCTTTTTAAAAAGTGCGGCGCGCATTTAATTACAGCGCTATTGGTAACTCTATCGCACCTTGGGATTCACTTGACAGCAGCTGAAATGTGCAAAGAGACTCGAGTTTTCCCAAAGCTAAATCTGTTGACCGATCACAACCGACTATTTCTACAAGCACATGTCGCGAAAAACAATAGCATTCTGGGCGATGGGATATGTGAGTAGAAAAATCGAGCTTATTATCTATTCTCTAAGTGTCCTTTACTGGGAAGGAAACACTATAGTCCGTATCACCTTGGACTAGACCCTGATGCTTGCTCTCGTTAACTAACATCCCATTTTCATGGTACCAGTGATTGGCCACCTTGACATTATGAGATACGCATGCGTCTAGAGTCGCTGGATCGACGTGGGAATAATATATCTGATGATCATCAGCATTAGCGCTCAGCTTGGCTGTCTTGACGTGGAAGAAGAGATCGTCGATAAAAAAGTTAAATAGCATTGGACTTAACACGCTCCCCTGCGGGACCCCACGTCCGACGCTTTTCCAGATGGAGCAGGTGTCCCCAACCTTGACTCTCTGAGATCTGCCAGAGAGATAGTGCCTGAGTAGAGCGCAACTTTTGTCATCTATGCCGTAGACCTTGAGCTTCGAAAGGAGGAGTGGATACTGAAAAACGTCAAACGCTTTGGAGAGATCCATGGAGACCACCGCAACGAGCTCCCCTCTGTCACGCATCATCCTCCAGTCTTCCGTCAACCTCAACAATGAGATCTCACAACTATGAAACTTCCTGTAAGCGCTAATGAAGTCTGAAAGAATTTCAAGATAAAGTTCATACATCTTCCCTGCCAGAAGCCTTTCAAAAATATTGTTCAGAGAGGGGATCACAGTTACGGGCCAATAGTTGACCTTACAAAGCTCGTCGTTCTTTTTAAACAATGGAATCACCGTGCCCATCTTCCAATTTGCAGGATAACAGCAGTTTTTAATTGAATAGTTAAAATGCTTGTAAGAGGCTTGGCAATAACAGCTGCCGCGTCTTTTACCAGCCGTGGTGGGATCATATCGTGACCAGGCGACTTACGCACATTGATCTCTTCAGTAAGGTCTCAACCTGAGATTTACTTGTGTGATGAAAACTGAAGCAAGCGAGCTCGTCTGTGTCCCTGCTTTCAAACATTGCTTTGATACTCGGATGACTGACAGGAATATGGGGTAGTTGCAGGCTCCTAGTGATGGGCTCCTGATGAGTATGTGTGTGAGTTTGTGCGTGAGTGTTTATAATCTTATACGTATCTTTAATCTTTTAACGGATAAAATGTTCATACAGTTACGTTTTCATAATATATATAGATATAGAAAAATATTCTTCTATTTTTTTTTTAAATAATTGTCTGTTTATTTATTTACTACATTCTTGGTATTTTTTAGAGTCCCCAATTAGTTTTCAGCTAAATTTCTTAACGCTTAAATAAAGTTCATGTTATGGAATAGCTTATTTAGTACCACATTTTATTATCTTTAAAGGCCGATGAAAGAGTCCACCCCTTAAGAGATCTTTTTCACAAAAGAGGTTGCCCTGCTTGCTATCACTGGTTTGATATAACCCACGAAAAATGCTGTCCGCCCCAAAATGGTAAGTATAAAGATCGTCACTTTTCAGGAGTTAAATTAGTCAGGTGACATGCCTCATTCTGCCAGGCTGAGCGCGAGTTGATCTACGCACGATTTTACAGTGTAATAGACTATTTTGCAAGATGACGTCATTTGGCTACAAAGAATCCTTCAGGTCTTGCTTTTCTTATGCTTATTAGTACCACGGTTGTTTAATTAAACCCAACTGGGATTACAAAATTTGTATAAGAAAGCAAAACCAAAACGGTAGTTTTAAAAGTTGGCTTTTATCAGGGGCACCCAACGAGCAAATTAAGTAAAAAAAACTTTGAGGGATATTTCTGGGCTCCATGTTTAAAAATTGTTTAAAGAGATGTTTTTTTTCAGCAAGAAAAAATTTTATGTGTTCAGATTTCTTAGCTGAAAATTGAAGTGCCCGAAAATTTTTTGGGAATAAAATCTTCATTTCAGAAATAGCTAGTTGAATGTTACCTTCGATACTATCAGCAAACTATTTTCTTAATCGAAAATGCTAGGTGACCTTTTAGTAAGAACCAAAGATGGCAAACATATTCCTCCCGAAAATATAAGGGACTATTTTTCCCTGAGTTTCCCTGGTTGCGAATCTTCTAGGTGATGTTTTAGTTAAGAAATTAATTGCATTGTACTTGTGGCAATGTAGAATCCGAAAGTCTTAGTAGCTAGAACGGGTACACTCTTCCGATCGCTGGGACATTTCAAAGAAGTTTCTGGTTGGGTGCCCTGTTCTATCATAACAACCAGTTGGACTGTGTTCACAGTACTTAATTTGAAATTCAATGCTCGGCTCTGATTATATGCATATGTTATTCACCACCGGGAGGTCCGTATAGGGCAAAACTGTTCTGCCCTCCAAAAATAATTTGCACGTTAGTCATTCAAAGGCAAATTTTAGGGTGTTAATGTTTACGTATCAAAACCTGATGAAGATAAGGCCAACGTAAAAAAAGCGGCCAAATTAAAAAACCATTTCAGCTGAGTGGAAAACCGCGAGAGGACATTGAATGACTCATTTAAACGTATTGGGAATAAAACGTTTCTTTTAATGTCATTCTTTTAATTCTCAATGTACAGTTACTAAAGCTGTATTTTAACTAGCTTTCTTTTTTCGTTTACGTTCCTACAGCAATTTCCAAGGAGAATGCCTGTGAGAAAGTGCAAAACACCAGTGGATGATGTCAGGATGAGCTCTTGACCGCACTGCGTCTACGTCTACCTATACCCAGCACAATTATGTAATCATCGGTTATAGCAAATGCACCACTGTAATTTTTGTAAAGTCTTGACAATTAAAGCAAGTCAGTAATAAAAACTAAACATACTGCACTTTTAGAAGGCGTTACTTCTCGTTTGTCTCAGAACTTTTAAGCACCCTCTGCACGAACTCAAACTCCAGTTTTGTCTTTTCCTCTTTTTCTACATTTTGCCTTACATGACATGCCTATCGGTCTATCATTCGTTTCATAACCAATCGCTTTTCGATTCAGCCTTTTGAAACAATGAGTCATTAAAACGCTGACCCAGCTTTCTGAGGAATTATTTTACTGATCCCTTAATAATCAAAGGCAAATAAATCAGGGATCTTTAGGTAAAGGGAATTTGGAATTGTGACTCTTAAAACCCTCCCGATTGGTCTGTTATCTTTCTTTTCTGTCAAACACCAGCTAAACCAAAGAGCCACAAGGAAAGTACTTCCCTTTAAAGTGCCTATGACACTGAGATATTTTTTTTATTTTCTTGTAGGATTCTACATTAGGTTCTGATGTAAGAAACGAAAAAAATTTCCTTGTAGCGATTTTCCTTTACCGCGTTTTAGCGGTTTGAAAACGTGAAATTTCACTTCCGGTTGGGTAAAAAACCACGTCAAGAGGGAAACTGGGGATAGTTGTGTTGTGACGTATCACCGGGAACACATTGACAACCAAAAGGAAAGAGAAATGAGAGATCGTCGGGACGATACTCGTCAACAACCGGGAAATCCCGGTCTATTTCTTCGTCAAAGCTCGCTAAGCGTATATAATAAGATGTCAAGCTACCGGCAACTGTAGAATTTGATTCTAATCAGGAGAACGGCGAATCTGACTTATCGGAGACGGCGGAGGTGATTGTCGAGTATGATCCTGAAAGCGTGATTCTCGAGGAATCAAATACATTCGACTCAGAACTAGAAGGTCTTTACTTGGATGAGTCATTGGCAGACGACAGTTGGATCGCCGAATACGGCAGCGAAGTATAGGAGGCCGAACAGAGGAACCAGACCTTACAAAAGAGATCTGATAATATCGAAGGTCTGGACGCTTGGTAAGCAACCCATAAGAATTTATCGCACAGCTATTGTATCGCTTCGACTGATCGATGTCATGTTCACAATCGATAACCGATAATTCCTCTTGAGACAAGTGTTTTTATAGTTTTATATACTGTTCGCTGGAGCTCTTGCAAAATGTTGAAGAGTACTTATACTGCCGCAAAATAGAGAAATGCGTAGAATCTCTATCAAGTGATGGCGTTTCCCGGGAAGTCGAAGTGAAGTGAGGTGAATACTTTACTTACCCTCGGATTGTAGAGTAGCTTCATCGTAGCTAATATCTCCGAGCATTTCACAGTATGACAACAAAGGCCAGACCACAACACCGGGAACTTCATGCCCTACAACTCTACGATGCGTAACAATGCATCCCGGTTTCAACACCGTTTGTCTGAACTACTGGGCATTGCGCTCGGCTGCAGCAAAATATAAAACGATCGATGGACGGAAATATCGCCAGACAGGATCAAAACAAACGTAAGTAATATTTTTTCTGCCGAAGTAAGTTCCATTTTGTAGAGTTCTGCATCATTACACATATCACAAGTATGACATCCGGTGTCTCGCTCACTATAGTATTTATGCAACTAAGATTTGTCTACTGTTAGCTTGCTTAGAGCTGTCTTTATGAATGTTTGATTTTATTCATTTCCTTCAATGCTTCTTGTTGTTGCGTATTTCTTAAAATGGTATTTTTAAAATCTGTATTCATCTAAAGCTATATGAGTAATAATTGCTGTTGCAAGTTTTATCTCTTCATTCCAGAAACCCGCCCCCCCTCCACCACCGTCCAAAAAAAAAAATCCTAATGATATTTATTCGTTTTTTGAAGGTTTTTGCTTGGAGTTAGCCTACAGAAGAGTTCACACAACTGGTCCATAGATTTTTGTGCGGAAAAAGAATTCTGCATGTTACCCAAATGTGCATACAATAAAATAGCTGAGGATGACAATTTTATGGGCTTTGAGCACACTGAATAGTGGTTAAGCTTACAAATGACACACACATTTTATCATGGGTAAAAAGGTTTTTTTTATACATTGTGATAAAAGATCATTGTATCTACATAATTTATGAAGTGAACAGGTTTATTCAGCTGATTACTACCAGCCCCTTTTTACCTGACTAAAGGTACATCCCAGGAAACATCTTCCCATTCATTTTAAGAATAATTTGACATAATGTACTGACAAGAATAGCGAAAAAATAGTTCGATAGCGATTTTCCTTCCCTGTGTTTTGATGAACCAAAAGCGTCAAATTTCACTTCCGGCGGGGTACAAAACAGGGAGGCCAAAAACAGGAGACTGGGAATGATTGTGACGTCATTTCAGGACTTGAAGCTTTGCGGAAAACAGATTTCTCCGACATTTTCTTATTTTCTTATAAACAGTCCACTTTTGTACCATTTTTGGGCGAATTTATTACCTCACAATCAGAAAATGACTGAGAAATCTGTTTTCCGCAAAGCTTCAAGTCCTGAAATGACGTCACAATCATTCCCAGTCTCCTGCTTTTTGGTCTCCCGGTTTTGCACCCCACCGGAAGTGAAATTTGACGCTTTTGGTACATCAAAACACCGAGAAGGAAAATCGATATCAAAATATATGTTTTGCTATTCTTATCAGTACATTGTAGAGATTTTATCGAGCAAATAAAAAAAATCTGTCATATACACTTGTAAGGCTAATTCTACCTGATTAAATGACATACAGTATGTAGCAAAGATCTATCAAAGAAGCCTATACAGGCTGTGTTAAACACAAATAACTTAGATATGATTCTTCAATTAACTTAAATATATGCCGATAGTAATGAATCCGGCCAGAACCGCCTCGAGTGATTGGAAATCCTAGAAATGCTATGGTCTGTGATATGCTTTATCTTCAAAACGAGTTCGGTGACCCCCGATTTTTTTTTTTACGTTCTTAATCTAATCTTATCATTTTCTACCTAGGGTCAAAGTTTAATTAAAAAAATCTATACGTGGGAAGTTTTGGGCGCGAACGTCCTTAACCCTTTCCGTTAAATATCATGCGGACTCAATGTCAAGTAATACTTCCTCAAACATCCCGAAACTTTTCGGGCCTATATCGGGTGCGCATGCCGTTGAAATTTAAAACAGCTATTTATATATAACAAATCCCTCACCCGCTTTTTTAACGGCTACTTTTGAAAATGTATGTAGAGTACATACAAAACGTCAAGTCATGATCAAAATGAACAAGTTCAATATGTTTATCACTGCTGTTTGTGTCTTATTTTTGATCACACGCGGTACATGTTTTCTGTTTTTTAAGTATTGTTAGTTAATCCATTCCATTTAATATAGTTAATTTATTCTTTGTAATTTTTTACACGACTCCTAGGAAGACCATTTTTATGATAAGATTTTCTTGTTTAAATATAGATTTATTGATTGAGCCCCAGGAGAGGTTTTTAAGCTAAAACCTAGCCTAAGCCTAAGCCTGGAAGACCCGTTGGCACGCGCTCTAACAACGCAGCGCGAGCGCGCGCGAGCACAAGGAAAAAGGGTGCCACAAACACCCCACCTCCGATGGCCCCGAATGGGGAAGGGGGGTGTCCAACACCTCACCTCCCAAAGTGGGTAACCAAACACCTCCCCACACGCCACGTGCGAGGTAAGACATGCGCGAAAAACACCTGCGAGGTAAAACATGGGGGTGCGTTAACCACTTGAGCTACCTGGCCCAAGTGGTAAAATTGTGATGACGTTACGATTTCTTAACTTTTACTAGTGGCCATCTTGAAAAAGGAGGGCTGGCGGGATAATCTGGAAGCCCTTATCCTTCTAATTCAAAACTGAACGAAAATAGGCACCCACGATCCGTCGAAGCATAGCTGTTCGTAAAGTTCTAAAAATCGTTCCCGGCCGCCTTAAGCCGCCATAATTCGCCCTAAGGTTGCAATGTTATTTCTGCCAATTTCGCGGAAGTCGCCTAGATCCGCTAAAAATCGTCTAAGGTCGCATTAAGCTACGGTTACTTAAGGTCCCAGAGTATTCCTTTAATAGATGCAATAACTTGTCAGCTTCTTTCAAGGCTATTGCATAACGTTAGCTTAGCAATTACACTAGAGCATTTTTAGAGCTCGCCGCTGGAATAGACTGGCATTGGAAGTGAGGCTATTGCAGGGAGTTTTTTCATATGCAAATGACATTCATCTCTTTTGTAATGATATTCTCCCGCATCAGCCTCCATTGCAAGGAAGTTTAAGTGCAATACAGAGAATTCGAAAATGACATATTATTAACATATTATCTTTACCTATTTTCAGCAGCAGTGCGTTCCTTGTAAATAAGGCAGCTTAACGCTGCATGCAAACAGGAAAAAAGGAAGAGGAAAAAAAAAACTTCCCAAATGGAATTTAAGGAAAGCTGTCTCAGTGAAAACTTATTTTCACTGAGATCGTCATAAGTGTAGTTCATGTGTGTTCAGTTATAACTACAACGGGCAACTGAATAATCTTGGCGTCACTTTTTGAAAGCGCTGGAGGGTGTTGTTTTACAGTTTGCTTTATTGCCTTTATTGGCTCATCAACAGCTGGCATTTATGTAATATCAAGTTTGAACCTGATCAGTAACATACTAAAACAGTTCTTTTCTACGCGTTACTTGAAAATTTTTTTCTTTTTATGCAATGAGACTACGGTAAATTTATACTAAAACAATTAGACTACTCGCCCTCGTTTTCTACGAGGGTTAGCCAAGTCTAATTGTTAAATATTCCGTGTGGCATCATTTGATAAGCCGACTTAGTATCAGCTAGGCATCTGTCAAAGTGTAGCTGTTGCTTTAAGACTTGAAACCTGTTGTCATCCTCCCCAAGTCGCCATAAATAGCCCTAAGGTCGCGGTTTTTTTCCTGCAATTTTTCTCATGTCGCTCAAAGTCGCCGAAATTCGCCCAAAGTTATTATATGTTATAACTTGTCAGCTTCCTTCAAGGTCATGTATGAATTGAATTGATCATAAAACAAAAGCCCCTCTGACGTATATGTATTCCTTGAAAAGCAAACGGTTTCAAATAAAAAAAATTGTAACTTTAAAAGACATGTTAATTACACATATAATTACGCAACTTTTTATCAGTAAGTTGCACACGAAATTCTAGCGAAATGAAGTTGTTTAAAATCAGAATAATGCAATATTACTTAATTCAGCAGTTTAATCCTTTGTAAACAATTTCTAAGCAATGTCTTTTGTATACCAGAAATAACTTGATCCATTGAGCGAAATACTGTCTCTGTTTATAATTACCTTTAAGCACAGTTAAAGATATATTTTACAATTCAATGACTTCAGTTAAGGGCGTGGAATCCCGCCTCATAACATTTCTCACAGCCTGCCTTAGCTCGTGCATTTTCCAGAAATAAAGGAAAGGGTTCCACCAAGATGGCATAAAAGCTATTGTACGGGTAATGTCATAAGCGGCCTCAATATTACGCGTGAAACCAAAAGACACATAAGCGAATAGTACACATGTAAATGGCAAGTACGAAACCATGTACAAGACAGAGACGTATGCCATATTTATGATCGATTTTTTATACCGTTGCACATCTAAACTTTGGCCGCCAGGTGTAACCAAGCTCTGAGCCTGAATCTGGCAAAAATGTCTTCGAACCTGTTTGTAAATTTTCCAGTAACAGATGAACAGCGTGAAAAGAGATGAAAGCAACCCGAATATGTTTATATACAAGAACGGTTTGACACCATTCACGGCGAATCTTGAAAGACTCAGGATTGCCATCGAAATGACAAGGTATGCAATGAAGATTACGATCTTCCGAGTGGTGACAATTTCATGATATCTTAGGTGATAGTGAAGGGCTAAATATCTCTCCCCGGTGATGGCTGCAAACAGCGCGCAAGACATGGCAGCCGAAAACCATGCCACTGTTTCCAAAATGATCCTGAGCACGCAGGATACCGACCTATGTCCGGTGAGGTAGGCCATCTTGTACGCCCCGTAAAATGGCTGAACAATCAAACCAGTTGCAAAATCGGCAAAGGCCAAACACCAGAGAAGCAAATGAGATTGAGATCGCAAATGGTCCGACTTATAGAAAGTGACAATGATGATGGCGTTCCCTGAAGTGGCTACGAGCGAACAGATCATGTTGACCACTGCAGTAACCACGGACTCGATGTAAAGGACTCCTCCGGGTTCGAAGTCGTTTTGCGGGTCAAGATAGAAACATTTTGGGTTTGGGATTATTGACCCTACGCTGTCATTAAAGCTCATGCTCATTCTAAGCTGAAAGATGTTTTGAATTAAAAGATAACTTGAGGACTTCTTTAGTGCATGGACGATAAAACCATCTGCTGTGTCAGTAGAGAAGTAAAAACAGTAGTTATAAATTCACTCAGCTGTATTCCTCCCTGAGTTATCCAGTGACAAAGGGAATTGCTCCCCGCTGTTGTTGATTAGCGTTATGGAGCAGCTGTCACCCACTCTGGTAAATATTAGCTTTTAGTGATAATTATTCCTCTCCCCGGTACAACGAATGGCACAGAGTGCGATATTTCCTGTGGCCCAAAATGGCGTCGTTTTTCGACTCACTCCATCGAGGTAAATAAAGGTCTTAGTTTCATTTCCATTTTTCATTTCTAGTCCCATGCAGCGTCGGTTTGTAATTCCCAGTGCCTTGCTTTAACAATACCTCGCCTTGTTTACTAGTCAGGAACAGAATGCTGAAAATGGCCCGGAAACTCTTGCAGGCAGAATACGAATTCGTTTATTTAACAATGCCAACCAAAATGCTCGGAAAAGTTCGTTTAAGAAATACTTTTCTTCTCTTTCATTTTTTCAAATACCGGTCAAATGAACCAATACAATGGAGAGCTTTAATTAATTTTCCTTTCATACGAGCCTGGCAAAATTTAAGAAAAAAATTGAATGAATTAGGCCCACGTACTCTGATGACAAAATTGCAATTTTTCATTTCCATCGGACGCCCAGGTGGGCATCATTTGACAGCTATGTTATATAGAGACGACTCGATTTTCTTTTGAAATTGTTTATTAACCTAAACGCAAGGAATGGTTTGAAAGAGATGTAAATAAACATCCGTCTATCCCGAGGATCTCTGCAATGCTTAGATATATCATTTACAAAGGAACAATATAGATTCCTGTGTAAGAAGAACGTTTAGTCGCAATTTCGGCATTTTGCTCTGGCGAGAAAAAAAGAAAGAAAATAGCTGTTCACAAAAACGACGGCGATCGTTTCTGCAGTTTATTTTATGTTAACGAGACAGAATGGCAGTAAATTCCCTTTATTGCAATGACTACATGTACTTAAAATTCAAAATCGTTAATCAAACAAGTCATGTTAAATCCCACTTCTATTTTACAAGCAATCGCTATGCGACAGTTCATAAAAACCTGTCGTACATGCGTATATAACGACGGAGTTGTGACTTGCTTTTAAGTGTAAAAGTGGATGGCAGCTAGCACTACATATTTTGTAGACAGTATTGTAAACAGTATTGTAAATAAAAAATGTTTCTTGGCTCCAACAGAACAAAAAAAGGTTACGCTTCCAAGGAATATCCTCATGC
>JAHPZR010019784.1:0-2500 GCA_019787425.1 Platygyra sinensis
TAATTTTTAAACAGATGAATCGTCAGTTAAGGAAATACTTTTTCCATTTGCATTCAAAGCGTTTGATATCAGAAGCTGAACTGTGCCGTCTGTTTAAGTATAACATATATATGAACTCAACCGTGTATGAGTATTCGTAAATGGTAAATGTGAAGTAAACTTCATTAAAAGGTGGCGCTGTTTGCAGAACATACCCCACTTAGCATGAAGAACTCCACTCATTATTAACAGATGCTAACGTTGAGAAGAAACTGTGTGTGACGTGTGTAATTTTGCTCTTTTCACTTGGTACAAGAACTGCAGTAAGAAACTAAAGAATCACGAAAATCGCCAAAAGTACGATGAAGCGGTGCAACAGAGAGAAAAGGAGAGGGGAAAAATATTTAGAAGAAAACGACATAAGAAGTTATCCTTACCAAATGGTAGAAAGCCTAATCGAAGGTTTCCTTGATTCTTTTGACGAGAAGTGGTAACAAAGGTGGTTTATATTCACTTTCCAACAACTCGTGACATCATAACGCGAGCAACGTGCGTAAAGCGTAGGATTCAGACAATGAATGCATCTAAGTCAGTCGACTTTGTATGAAATAGCAATAATTAAGGCTGGCTGTCTGCTTAAGTGATGACATTCACAGTAGTTTGCGACTTCTTAAATATTAAACTGGCGCCAGTGTCAATCAATGTGAGTAATCAAACATGACAAACACGTCGAAAGAAAGCACGAAATGGCCTTTTGGACAAACATTTTTCACGCAAAACAGGCAAATTGCTTTGGAAATCGGAAACAGGGAAATTAAAACATAGCAGTAAAACGTCTTTCGTTTCTATATAAGGGAAAGATCCGAGGGAGCGGCGAAACCAGGTGCGCACATGAAATCGTTACTCCTCCGATTCCGCCAGGATTTTCAGATTTTTAGAGGGGGACGAAACTTGGTCTTGCACGCTATTTAATTACACTAACAAAACTATATGGGTTTTGATTACATATGTAGCCGATGAAGGCCCAACAATGAGCAACAAGAAGATAATTTCATCTCCCCGGCAGGATGTAATTCAAAACTGCACTCAAAACCTTAATTAAGCTGAATGGACAAATAGGATAGAAACGAAGCCCATTTGGTGCATGCAATATTCTTTTAAGGCAATTTGTATCCATTTATTAACTTATGAAAAAAGTATTTTGGTCTTGTTTTTCACTGCGTCCGAGGCAACGCGATAGCCTTTCTATTTTGTTTGTTTAAGAAATATGACTTTTTGTTCCAGTTGTAAAAGTCATTACTTTCAGGTTTTTCCCCTTTTTAAATAATTTTTTTTTTTTGCTTATTTTATTTATTTGTTTTATCTTTTGCATACAGAACACGTACGGCAGGGAAATGCGAATGCTATATCTAGCATCCTTTTGGCAGCTCCTCCACATCTAGAAACTTACAGATCTATTGAAAACTAATAATATTAGTTGTAATGTTTTACCGAACTTCTCATCAGCCGTAAACTCGCATTTTCCATCTGTATAATTTTCAAAACCGTTCTCGTGGCAGCCATCTGTCTTACCTTATGGGTGATCCGTTTAAATCTTTCCCAACTTCGGTTAAAGAACTGTCCCTTTGAATAACTTCCTAGTTTTTCTTATTAACTGGTTATTGTTCCTTCGTGATCATTACTCCGTAGTTTCTCTGCTTTGTTTCAAATGATCAAGGCAATCATTATCGGTATATGTAACCTAATCACCACAATAACGATCGTGACCCATTGCAGCTTCCTCGAGGCTATTTATCAAAACATCTTCAAAACTGACCTCATTCTGAATCCAATTCTACGTCCAATTTGTAAACAAAGCAAACAATCAGAATAGAAAGAAACAAAGAAAAAAAACCAGCAGACACGTAACAGAGGGTTCGTCTCATAACTGTGCTTTCATTTTGTATTCAAGTGGGTATATAACCTAAAGTTGCCTGAGTTGTTGTAAAATTTCTGTTTAATATGTAATAATTATAAGAATGTACGGGTACGGAATAGCGGCCATGACCCTTCGTCTGTAACTCGCTGGCGGCCGCGTTACTAATGTAATTAGAGAACCAGGCAAGGTACATTTGAAGTTTGTAGTCATTGCAAAACGAGCGAGAGATATTTTAGTCTTGTAGCTATACATGTTGTAGGCAATCATTGCAACCTAACATCAGCGACGCAGCAGCAATTTTATTAGCAAAATATACGCAACCCTTTTATGTCGGCAACGTTAACTGATTTGAATCTTAAAAAGCCGGTGAAATCCCCCCGTCCCAGAGGAAAAAAAAAAAAGAAAAGAAAAAGAAAAGAAAAAGGAAAAAACTGCAACGAGAAAATCGAAATTGAGAAAATCACGAAGGCACCAAAAATAAAATGAAACTTACCTCTTTGGCCAAATGAATCAGAAGCTTTACAGAAACTGCGTATAACAAATCTGCGCGAAAGCTTTTCGGCACGTAGCAGGAAAACCTTAGAAGTCAATGCTTTTCATACT
>JAHPZR010019784.1:12500-25000 GCA_019787425.1 Platygyra sinensis
ATATCTTAGTGTCACAAAACATTGATAAACGTTAGTTGATGAAAAAATGTTCCAAGATAAACCCAGGGCCCTATGCATGGGTTAACTGATTATCATATATAATTTAACATGTCCCAGTGTTCAGTGATGATCAGATGCCAAATTTTCCGCCGTAAAATAATGAACCGTCGAAAATTCACCGAAAACGTTCGCTAAATTCGACAAAACCGAAAAGCATATCTTATTAAATTTACTGTGTATCTTCTAAAAGTTAAGAGTCTAGATCTTATTGGTTGCAATAATATAAGCCGAAAGGGTGTTTTTTTAATTTTGCAAAATTCATTTAAAGCTTAGGTCAAGATAATTTCTAAGGGCATCTTACGGTCAATTTTCTATATCTAAGAGCGTAAGTTGGTAGGTTTACTTTAGGCTTCCTCGCGAATTTGATGGCAACGTTATTTTTCGGAGAAGCACAGTGGCCTCATCCTGGCAACGTAACTCAATATATTCAGGGGATGGGGGTGCATGGGGTGAGTAACCATGCTCAAGCCACTTCTGAAACCGTGGATAAGCGCAAAGAGCTATGAGCCAGCTGGGTTTTAGAGGCTTTACTTTTGTTATCTCCAAAACAAGCCAATAAATGGTCACAGGACCAAATGCGACGCCGGTATTCTCAAAAACAACCAACCGCTCAACCGCATTACGAATTCCATTCAGATATAATATTTATCCTTGAAAAAAAGTTCAGCAAATCTTGTAACCAATTGATGAATAATTGAGCTGGCCTCAAGGATAAAAGGTACACCCTCATGTCAGTGGCTCGTCACTGGTAAATCTTATCGTCAAGAATATCAACTTCCTTTGAATTACGTCAAACGCAGTAAGCTTAAAGAAAAGTAATAAAATCTAAGGAACCTTTCTTTTATTATAATGTACAGCGATAGTCTTATAGATAGCTTAAAACCTTAAGCCAAGAAAAACGCTAATTTTTTCTAACTCCTTTGTCCTAAGATGCCACGGCAGAAACCTAGCTACAATAGATAATAACCAAGCTTATAGCACATATTAAGCCAAACCTGTTCTGTAACACTACTTACAAGGAGTGAAACCCCGCAACTTTTATCTCTACAGAAAAATTTCTTACCGTCTTGGTTTACGTTTGAATTTAACATACTGGAAAAAAATTTCACTAATTCTGTCATAGTTTTCTTGATTTCAAAATGTTGAACATATATTAGAGTGGTCCTCCAGTTATTAGATAAACCACGACAGTAGACGTTTAAAAAGGAATACGATCCGACAAAAAAAAAAAATTGCATTTAAAAAGAAATACTCATTTACAGCATTGTATTCCAAAGCTATTACTCAATCCTGAGCAATTTTATGAAGGCACCTTATCAACGTCTTAAATCAAAAACCCTGATACATAGTGTCATTACAAAACCTATATAAGGCTAAATTTCTCAACTTGGCTGAAATTAAAAATTTAAGTGATTTGTTGCTTTCCATGGAAGTTGAATTAAATTGGACTTTTTAAAAATTCCAGCTGAGTTTTTAAGTATATATGTTTTGGGACTGGATAACATCTTTAGGGCTAAAACTTTAACATACTTGTAGTCCTTTTAGACGTACCAAATATGTTGT
Source organism: Platygyra sinensis (assembly GCA_019787425.1). Lineage (NCBI taxonomy): Eukaryota > Metazoa > Cnidaria > Anthozoa > Scleractinia > Merulinidae > Platygyra > Platygyra sinensis. Next base: position 14,124 of record JAHPZR010019784.1, read on the forward strand.
TGCAGCGGGAATTTTATGGCGCGTTGTTTTGTGTGGAAGAACTTACAGCTACCGCAAATTTTCGCCGGCCATAAACGGTTATGTTTCAGCAGCAGGTGCGACAAACTCTAGGAGTGTTAGAAATGAAAAGCGTTTTTTTACTATCAGATAAGGACGACAACTGACATTCGCGGGCCACGATCTGACAGCGATTCGAAACACTTACCATCCATGTTGCCGAGGAAATTAAAAAGAGAATTTAAAATTTACAATTTTGTTTTCCTCGACTCTTTCCTTATCCACTTTTATAGTCTTTTTTTCATAGTGCACGCGTTGATGTCATTTTAACGGCTCAGCATACTTTTTTTCTTACGTACGGTTTGCCTTCATTTTGCATCGTCCCACTTGGACTTAAACTTTTCCTTTATTGCTACCATTTTTTTCTCAGAAGCAAATTCAGATTCAAAGTCCATCTGAAATAGAAAAACTGTTCACACAAACGCACACCAGTTAGATCGGAGCAGAATACGTTTGTCGCTCAGCTAGAGAAACTGGAGCCTCTGTTCCCCACGGTTTTTACACCGGCTCTACACCTCTCCACTAACAACAGATTAGAACTGAAATTGGCCAAGAAAAGTCTAAGATTTGGGCGGAATACCGGCATAATCCTCAGTCAAAAGTGATACAACTTCCTGTACTAAACGAACAGAACCAAGTAGATTGCATATATGCAGTGCAAGATGCTAAATTAAGTAGTGATATTAAAGCGCTTGAGAAGGCTAAAAAAAAAAACCAGAGGATTCAGTCACTTGAGATTGACGTTTATGTTACTTTTCGTCGGCGAACTGACTTACCGGCAAAGATTACTTGCTACTTGGAGGACCAAAACGCTCGATCAATGTCCTATCATTCGCATTTTCTGTAAGATGTAGCTATCACTATGAGCAACGTGATTAGTCCTCTACTGCTTTTCGACAGCTAAGTATATCAGTATCTATATATATGCAAATAGTTCCCTACACATGACCACCTGTCAGTTGACATTAATCCTGTCAATAGCTAAGGAAACAGTAAGTCTCTATTTTTTAATTGGACACTAGACTGTAATCGACGTATTCGGAGATTATTCTGACAACTCGAAAAGCACTACTGTGCCAGAGAAGACATAACCGCCGTCTATGCCATCGCTGTCTTCAGTTAACTTGCAAAAATAAAAAAGATGCCTACAGAAGTTTAGAAAGAGGCTGTCCACTTGGAATACTGATAATCGTGGTATATTTCTAATTTCTCCACCAGATTTGTTTTTTTCGACATCGAAAGCCACGAATTTTGGATTATTCTGGTTGGTTTCAGACAGAATTTTGCATGCATGTTTTTTTTCCCGTTTTATGGGCGGAGAGGAAAGACCAAAATAATGCAAATCCGGATCTCAAGAGGACATGGAATCGTTACAATCTTAACAAAACAAAACAAAACATGTGGTTACTGGATAGTGAATTGCCACGGTGGTACAAAAAAGATCAGAGTTGCAGAGTTTTAGTTTTATTGCAAGATGTAATTGCTTGATACATACGTTCGATGCGAGGATGCGAAGGGAACGGCAAACGGAAACGGGAACGCTAGTCCCGTCGTTTAATCGAGCTCCATGAAAGATTTACACCTAACCAATGACATCGATCTTTAGAGATGACAGAAATCGTGAACAAACGACGCCGAATTATCCTTTAAAGCTTGAATGAAGCAAACATTCCTGATCTGAATCCAGGATTTCCATATGAAGAAATCTTATCGACTTGGTTCAGATGGCTTTTTTTCCAACGGAACGTTTTTTAATCTTGTCGAGAATAAAACAAACGTTGAACTTAAATTGCGGGTAGTACGAGAAAATGAAACAAACATCAACTTGAGAATGTGCATTTATTTGCTCGATGGATTCTTTAAAGACACGTAACAATCGTATTTCCAATCAAAAACTTTCGAAAAAGATCAAAAAATTGGAAATTTGGAAATTCCGGAAATTTCCTGTTCTATTTGGCATTTCCACCCGGTATAAATTGACCCCAGTTCCTTTAGTCGCGAAAAGCTACAAGATGGCGGCGAGTATTTCGAGTCGACACTACACTGGATGCAAAGTGATCTGCCACAGTTCGAGCCTTTTCTTGATCGCCTATCCTCCACAAAAACGTTAGGATCTGATTTTCCGGAAAATTGTGCACTGGTCGTTCCGAATTTTCTGTTGGTCAGTTAGCCCGGTTTGCATACTCTCTAACAAGAAAAGTTCGCAAGTTGCTCCTATCTCACGAAAATGCTTAAACAATTGTGATTGTGTGTTAAATTTTTTTTTCCGTGAAGCAGCTTACGGTGCTTAAAACAGCCACTTTTCCATGATTCTTCAGCATTTTGTCAAGTAAAATGTGCTCAAGCGGGAATGGAACGAGATCGACCTGGTGAAAAACACGAAAATTCCGGAAATTCAAACCGGGATTTTTGGGGGCGTCGATAAAACTGGAACATGGAACATCGCAGAACATCGACGAATTATCATAATTATTGGAAAAGAAAGAAAAATGAAAATGACCGCAATGAGTGAAGGCTCGCAACTTAGAGGACTCAGTAATTTATTCTTTCCAGTCGTTCGCCATCGGTTTCAGTGACTGTCCCTTATTCCCCATGTTCCCAATGTTCCTAGATTTCGTTGTTTAAAACCAACTGCTAGTGGCGTTCGCACTCTTTATTCAGAGCCGAAAAATATGGGTACACGAGTGTGCTTTTCCTAAAATCAGACGATATTCCGCTAGATTGAGCAGGATAATTGTTTTATTATGCAACAAATTGATAACAAAATTGATTTCTAAGCTCGTAACATTTTTAAACCTTTCTGTCGACATTTTTTCACTTCACTTTTTCTTCCCACGTACGAAGCTACGTACACCGCCGGATATCTGTTACCTACGGATGACAGATATCGAGAGCATCATGACCATATTTGGATAGTGTTACAATTTGTTGAATAATAAATTTTCATATTTTGAGCTCATAGTAGTTTATTTTATTATTGAAATGCTAATATATATTACATATTTTTCTCATAATTATTATAATTATTCGATGTTCCGGGATGTTCCGGGATGTTCCATATTCGGGGTGTTATCGACGGCCGGCTGCCGCTCACCTGATTATCCAAACATTGCCACGTTATGTCCAACTCAGCATGGGAAAACGAAGTCAGCGGTTGGGGATCGTAGTCATTCGTCATTCGTAATGCTTCGTAAAGCAATGTATTCGCAATTTCTTTCACTCCAGTAGTGACACTAAATTAAACGGAACCAACTTTAAACAGCAAAAGTAGTTGTTTTCATTAAAATTCGCATTTTAAGGGTGAAAATTGATCAAAAGAATTTAAGCAAATCTCGAGTTATTTTCGGCCTTGCTTCGTGAGATCCGAAAAGTCACGGACTATCTTACTTACATATTTACTAACGGACATGATGACATTACGGTTACTGTCAGTAACCACAAATATTATAAAACTTATCTCTTGAACGCAAATAAAATAAAATCCAAGAAAAAAAAATCAGTTCTTACAAATGAAATTTGCGATTAATTTTGTGTTTTGTCGCGACGGAACAAAACTGGCTTGGTAAGTTTTTGTATTAATTATTAAGGCTTCCAATGTTAACCGCGAATTTTTCCCCTATTGTAAGCTTTTACAGATGTTTTGAGGATAACTTGATGCCAAGGGAAATTTCGAAACTAACAAAATGACTCACACGATATGGTTATGCCACAGGCCTACTGCAAATCTCATGCCGTTAAATGTTTCAAAAATAGTCAGAAGTTACGAAATACGCTGCTAGAATTGTTACCTTCAACACTGGGATTTGGAATGATCCTGGTCGCTTCGCCTAAATCACCTGGCCCTTCGATCACTTCTCATAGATGGCACAATTGCTAATAAACGCAAGTTGGACATAATTAAAATTTGGAAGCAGACTTCCCCCAACCCCCCCTGGCAAGCGGATGTGATAAATAAATTGGCATGAATTGACTTCGAAAATCAAAACGGCAAAGCAGGCGACCTACTTTACTTCTGGAATATCTGACATTTAGGGTGCAATTTCCAAAATGCTTGTTGATGTTTATAGACGTCATGCAGTTGTTTTATCTCCCTGTGGTGAGACCATTGGAAAACTTCTGGTCCATAGCAAGTGTAAGCGGACTTCTGACAAGATGAAAAAGTTAATTGTTTAGAACTCGTTTCCTTAATTGGAGCAAAATTGCATCGAAGAACAAAAGGCAGACCAGATATCCAGAGCACGTATATGGAAACTTGCCAGCTTGATGAAATATCACATATCTTTTTAAGGGAAACAACTGCATGAAAAATATGGCTATCAAAGACGCTCACTGTGAACAGTCATTGATACGGATTAAATGAAATTTTAGCTCTTGACTCAAACAAAAATCGAAAATTGCTTTTGCCAGTCAGTCAAATCTAACATTGAATTAAACCTGTTCTGTGAGGCAGTTGCATATTGTTTGCTTTTTTAAACGAACTTACATGGAACTTACCTGACAACAAGACGAGGTCACTTTTAAGTTTGGGAATGAGGGGTCGTGCACGCAACGCTGCAGGAAATTGAAAACGGAGGTTTTACTCTGAAAACGCATCCAATGTTCACTGTACACACTACGCCGGAGACAAATTGGAAAACGCAACAATTACCAGTCATTTTAGTTTTGTGTTTGAGGAAAACTCGGGGCAAATCATATCGTAACTTCATCGTTTTCGAAAAAGCTTAAAATTTGCCATAACACGATTTAACGGCTCTATTTTCTCCGAGTTACAACACAATACGAAGTGCCCTTCATAAACAAGAGTGAAGCGAAAAAAGGCCGAGAGACGGAAAAGAAAACGGCAAATGTACTAATGCCACGAACCGTAGGAGTCGTGTAGGCTTGTCAACCTCATTTTGCATCAAAATAATCAAGCCTGTAAGAAAAATAAAGCGTTTTAAAGCATAAGCAATCATTCCCTGAACAAACTTCCATTAAGAATAAAAAGCGGGGCAGCTGTAGTGAGAACTACTACTAGTTTTAGTTTTGTGTTTGAGGAAAACTCGGGGCAAATCATATCGTAACTTCAGCGTTTTCGAAAAAGCTTCGTTTTCAAAACGTTTTCCGTCTTAAATAAAACGCAATCCCGGCCTTTTCAAATTCCTCCGGTTAGAAGAGCGTTTCCGAAAAGCTCCGTTTTCGTGAGGGATTTTTTTTTTGGATGGATTAGAGTGGAGGAAGCCGTAACCGGAGAATCAAAACTCCCCTTTCAGATTTCTCTGGCGTTGTCAAGTGTGAACGCGGTGGGGGATCCAGACCTTGAGCTAAGCGAGGTGGTTTATTTTCTTGCCCTGCCGGCTTTTCTTCCTCCCGTGATTCGTTCTTTTTTTACCGAAAATAACGGAGGGTGGGGGGGGGGGGGGGGGGGCGCTAAATCCGCTACTGGAATGGGGCCTGAATCATGGCCGTTGACTGGGATACAGGCTCACTCACGATCAGACATACTCTCAACATGAGGCTCATCCAGACCCAGTGGCTCAAAAGGTGAACAAGTCTCCTCGATAAATCACGATCAGTGGATGGCGTAGTTTGTTTTGCCAACACTGATTCTCTAAAACGTAGGCAAGTTAAAATAGGTCGTCTGCGTGCATGACATTTCCTGAACAAGGAATGAGTAAAGAACTACATTTTAGATCGATTGACCACCTGACGTTTATCTCCTTTCAATACAACGCCTTCCCTTCTGATCCCACTCTACCGCAAATAAAAAAAAAAGTTGTTTAGAATGTAAATTTCATTGTCACATGTTTGCTCAGTAAATCAATCACAGCTCCTCAGAGATTTCTCTTCACGTAGAAAAACACCAGTGAGGTGACAGTCAGCGGAACCTGTGACTTGTTACCAGCGTGTGAATACACCACACGTAAAACAACGCCCCTTTGATCCATAATTATTTATCAGCTCACAGATAAAGGTGTCTCAAGGAAACAATATCGTGTGGCTATAAGAAACTGTCCCTTGTTCTATCCATGAAACAGACGTTCTGATAATTGGTCGGTCACTTAATTTCTTCAGTTTACCGCTCTAATATGTAAGTATCACATATAGTGCTTGAGCTTTGATCATAGGTACATCAATAGCAAGCAGTTGAACTAATCTACACAGACAGTGTACACTTGACTGAAACATAGTATTTAACTGATTAGCCGTAAAGAAAAACACAAACAGCCGATGGTTGTAATGACTTCGGTTTAACTATGTATACAATTGCGTAATCAGCTTAATAGAGGTTAATATTAAGACTGTGATTCTTAAATATACGAGCTGTAAATTAAAATTGTCTTAATTCAGTGCATTCTATGCTTTTGATCGAAACAAACATGCACAGGAAGGCTTTGTTTTCAGCTCAGTTCTACTCAATTGTCTTTTGCTGAGTATCAGCTACTGAAGGTTGGTCGTTACGTTACTCTTTCATCCTGCTATAGATCTCCCATCATGACAACTTTTATCTACGTTGGAAGTCTCATCCTGCATATTTTAACAATCTTCCTAGAAGGTAAGAACGTTTTTAAATACAAAGTAGAAACCACTACAGACTTAAATGAAGATTAAATTTCAAATGAGCGGTGTTGTTAAGTTTGCTTTCATTTCCATTTTCTTGAGTCCTTGATGAGTCCATCACTCCACGACCCGAGTCCAGCTCCGTGATAATTACATTGGTTTATGTGAATATTTTTTTGTTGTTGCGATTTTCTAGACGCTACCTCCAGTAACTGGAACATAGCTGATTCAGGTACAGCAAGAAAAAGCGACATGATAATGAACGCGAACAGGCATCCAGTTCAAACAAAGGCCAGCTTTCAAACTCCAGCTGTACACCGGAGCCTGAACACCTCAAGTAAGATTCTTTGACAGGAGTCAGTACGTTGTTAAAAACTTACTTAAAGTACTAGTATTGCCTATCATGATAAACATGTACAGCTTGTAAACTTGTATAGTATGTGCTAGTAGGTAATTTGCTCTCCTTTTCTCCCTGACGAAAACCTACAGGAACCTCAGACATGCGATGTGTATTTGATGGAATATTTCCCACTTTAGAATTGTCGTCGTATTTTCGTTTCCGTTATCCCTTTTTCTTGCGGCAACAAAAAAGCTTAATAAGTAGCAAAAACGGGACTCTTTCGATTTGCCCATAAGGGTTGTTACTGGACCATGCTCATACTTCCGAGTCAGTGGCGGAACAACAAAGCCTGGCTAAATCCACGTGTGGTTAGTACTGGATACTGAATGACAACAATGGTACCAAAAAAATTTCCGTTTGTGTTAAAATTTGAGTTCTCGACGTATACGTTCTCTGTACCGTCGCGCGCAACACTGTTAAGATGGACACGCTGCAACTTGTGCGCAGTGTTGCTCAGAGTGTTGCGCCACTGTAGCTATGTGTTCGTTCAATTTAAATGTGGGAGCTTTTCAATGCTACGATTTTGTTATGTCAGACCATTTTTTTAAAAAATCACTAATTCTCTACTCTTTTCAAATATATCTGGCCTCAGAACGCAGCAAAGCAGCTCCATATAGTGATTATAAGGCTTACCATGTTTAATAATTTTAGGCACATGACGTTACTGAATCTGTCCATTGACCTCTTATGCATCTTATCTCATGCACAACATAAATTATCAACCAAAGAATTGGCTGATTTACGTTTCTTTACAGTCTGTCGCTTACAATGCAGTCCAAAGATGAACATTTGTAAGTCTTGTGTTCGCAAATATGTTTTATTCCCTTTTCCCTTGTCTTTCTTTAAATGCCTTTTCAAAGTCAAAGGAACTACGACGATACACAGAATTTATAGGACAGTTTTTGTGACAATTTGACTGTTGATTGTTTAACCTTTATTTCTTCTTTCCACCGATGTCTTTTCAGATGAAAGTCAGGCTTGCCGGGATAACAAAGCATATGAACCCTACTGCAAATTGTATCGAGCAAACGACTTTTGCAATTCGTATCCTTACGGAATGAACAAGCACTGCCCTCTCACTTGTGGTTTTTGCAGTAAGTATATAACGCTTTTAGTGGAGGCGCGATGGCCTCATGGTTAGCGCGATAGTCAATGGATCGAGCGGTCCGGGTTCGAACCCTGGCGCTTGGGGCCACTGCGTTGTGTTTTGGGCAAGACGCTTTACTCTCACGGTGCCTCTCTCCATCCCAGCGTACAAATGGGTACCGGCACACTTAGTGCCGGGGTAACCCTGCGATGGACTAGCACCCAATCCAGGGGGGAATAAAAATACTTCAAGTCACTGCATGCTACAGAAACCGTAGACTTTTTAAAGCCTTCTATTTTACTTGACCGGGTAGGGGGTGGAGACCGCTTCGCACGCTTTTTCTTTCGCAGGCTGTGAACAGTCTCCAGAAACCGGGACTCGCTCTGGCCTGATGGGACACTTCGTTTGTATGCAGACTTTACCTACCTACATAACAGTTAAAACAACTACACCTAGTCTTGTTAGAATCTTCACGATGGGGAGACCAATCTGAGGCACTTAAGTAAGTTCCAAGCTTGTAAACGCATTCCCGTTGGCAGGCCAAACTCAGCTTATGTTCAAAAAAAAAAAAAAAAAAGTACGGTAAATTGTTGCCTAAGTTACTCAGGTGTATTAACTTTCCATAACTATAAACTTCACGAAAAAGCATCTGGAAAGTGGAAACCTGTTCGGCATTGTAATTCCCTGGGTACATAGATGTGTTATGGAAATAAAAAAACAAACGGCAAAAGTAGTGTAAGAAATGTACTCTCAGGAAGTATTGAATGGTAAGTTGTATAAGTAGCGTATCGTTCGTGGTATTGTAAGTACTTTTTGTCTTGTTTTGTTGGTAGTGTCCTCTGTGTTGCAATTAAAAAAAAAGTTTTTAAGAAAACCACGCTTCAAAGAAAACCACGACGGCATGAGCAACGGCAACGAGAACGTCGCAAAATAAGAGATTTAATGAGCAATACAATGGCTGTGCTCTATAACACATTTCTTTGCCGTCCTCTGCAAAATACAACGTGAAATGACCAAATTCTGCGTTGTGCAGAGAACGTCAATTACGGCGGCTAGTTTTTAAAAATCAAATTTCGAATTCTACGCTGTTTTCCATAATCAGTTTGACAAAGGAAAACAAACTACTGAAATGACCAAGAGTATCGGGTGAGATTCGTAGGTGAAATATAACTTCATTTTGAAATGGACGTTGTCCACGGCGTCGCAATCGTAGCTACTAAAACTCCTTATTAAGACTTTTTTTAACACCTAAGCCAAAAGAATACTATTCTTTTGAGTCTCCTCCCAAGCCGTTTTTTGGGATGTCACGCAACACTCCCCCCATTGCGTGACATCCCAAAAAACGGCTGCGGCGGAGACAATCAAAAGACTGACATGATGCTATCTTCGTTTTCACCTAGAATGCAGGGCCAAGATAGATATTGGATTTCTGGTGGACAGTTCGGGTAGCATCGAGAAATCTGGCAAAGGAAACTACAAAAAGTGCCTGGATTTCATTAAAACTGCGGTGAATGGTTCGTTTATATCAGAGACCTTCACACACGTAGGAGTGGTTCTGTTTTCATCCAAGGTTTGTTCTATTATGAAAGTTCATTATGCAAGTTCTTTTCAAACCTCTGACTTCGTTATACTGTTTTCAAGTAGGTGTTCTTTGTATCTTGTTTGCTTCCTTAAAGAGGCATTGTCACGAGGATTTTGCCGTTTTAGGTCAATTCTGTGCTAAAATCATTACTTTAGGACTTTAATCATAAACAAAAAGCTTCTGTAAAGGTACGACGAAGATATCAAATGAATTTTATTAGACAGGGCTAACCATAATAAATTTCTTGAGGATTTTTGGAACTCGTGGCATCAAAACTTGAAAAAATTGGCCAATTTTTTCAAATTTCAATCCATTTCCAACCGTGCCATTCGTAGCGACAGGCGACAGAAAACAGTTTCGGTACCTTCAAATAGTCTTCGATAACAAAACTAGATCACTAGTTTTGGAATTCAATTGATGTGAAGGCACCTTCTAGCTTTTATAAAGTTGCCAAACAGCGTGACAATGCCCCTTTAATATTCCGCTTGTGATAGAACTAAAAAGCGTCCACTTGCGACTACATGCCGGTCAGTACAGGTAAATCCCGATAATCCGTGAGCAATGAGTGCGTTAACATTTTTATTATTCAGATCGAATACACTGCAAAAAAATTCACCAAACCTAGGGTCAGTCGAAGCCATGTTGTTATGAGAGTGGTGTGTTCAATTTACACTACGGCTATTACACTACGTACGATAATGACGTCAGGGAGGTTGTTTCGTCACAACCCAGTATCACGTGGTGTAAATCAGCCAATCAGAAAATCGGAATTCGTACAGTATATGAAAGTTGAATAATAACTAGGTAAGAATCCACCAGTGATGATGATGATACTTTAACACCAAACCCAAAGTACACACTCTGGCCAAACATATTACATAGATAATCCAGTGAACAAATCAAAAGTCAAGGCTGATACATGTAGCCGCCGCAAAACTGTTTGTATAAAAAATCATTTATAGCAGTAGATATATCTAGCAACCTTTGTGGCATTTCAGGTGTAAAAGTATGGGATCCCTAATAGAAGGGTTCTCCAAATCTCCACTGAAACAGTGGCTATTAAATCTGGGGGTGGATTTATGCACAGGAATTGTTGTAAGCAGAAAATCGAAAATAACAGAATTAAGTCAAAAATTGTTAGATGTTAAAATATACACTAACATTGAGGGACCAACAAACTGCAAAGCAGCCACGTCAACTACAAGGCAGTG
>JAHPZR010019784.1:30000-35000 GCA_019787425.1 Platygyra sinensis
TAAAACGACGAAAATTTTAAAGGCTGAAAAACTTGACACTTCTGGGGTCGTTTATGTTAAAAACTAAATATGTATAAAACTATAACTAGAAAATCTACAAATAAAAATCTTACAATCCAGTATGTACAAACTCTTCAAATCGAAAACTACAAGTGGATGGGATTGCAGATGCCATCTCAAAATTAAAGTAACTAAAAATGTCGAAATATTTAAGTTTGCACCTTAGGTCGCTATATCATGTCCTATCACCAGGCCGTTGTGTTTTTATGTCGCAGTATTCCAGAAGGTTGAACTGAACCTTTGTGCGCTAATTACGATAATAGATTGTATGTCGCAGAATTCCAGAAGGTTGAACCTTTAACACGTTAACAAAGTTTTCAATCAATCTTTTATGTGACGAAAACTGAAGCACGGAACTGACTTGAGACTCGCTTCTGTATGATTTTATCATTCAGAATGCTTGGTAATCAATTAATTGTATGCCTCTTGTAATTACTGTATGCAGATAAAAATAGCGGATTTGTAATGACAAAGAGGGTGGACCATTGATCGCGTTCTAGGACTTCTGCCGAAGCCATGTCCTTAGACCAGTTATAAGTGATTCCTGCAGCCCTACAGTGAAGTCATTCCAGGGGCTGGAATATGCCAGAGTTACAACTGAGGGGCTGCGTCGGCGCCGAGGCAGGAGAAATCTAAATACCTATATGTTAATTTGAAGTTGATAATAACCGCCGTAAAGGCCCGTTTACGCAGGCGATTCAAACATGTTCGAAACCCTTGCGATATGGCGGCGACAAATCGCACTGAAAATCGCACCTGGTTTACACGTGCGATTTTGAAGTTGCAACTCTAGCGCGACAAAAATTGCATCGAGTTGCCGCGACAAAAATCGCCTGTGTAAACGGGCCTTAATAGAGAGTTTGCAAAGCTGGCATTCCGCCGATTTCGAGCGGTAGCGCTTCGTCGGAACAAAGACAGACACCTTGTTTCTGTCTTTCTGAGGTAATGCTATTTCAACTTTCACAGTTGCTTGCACTGTATAAGTTGTTGTGGGATACTATATTAGAGTTGGATGGCCGACTGCCGACAATTTTTCTTTTCCCGTCTTTTGCCACTGACATTTAGATGAAAATGTAAATTGAATCTCAAACACAGGGAGTGCTTGCGCGATCACCCGAGCCAGAGGCTCATGATAAAGTGCTTGACTTTTACTCAAAAATTCTAAGATTTGTAGCCGGGAAAAAAGCGACATACACTGTATTGCGAGCCGCAACGGAATATGTGATCGTTGAGAGACAAGCGCAACCACTTAAACGAAGATTGACAGCGTTTATGAAGGTTGTTGTCTAATACAGGACAAAACCAGTGCCCAGAGTTGGTACATCACACCTCGACGTGATCAAGATGCGGAAACGCAACAGATTCTCATTGAAATGAAGAAATTCAGCCTCTGCTAAGTCAGAGCAAACACTGATTGTGTATAAACCTCAGTTCAGTCACAAATCAGCTCTAATTTAAGTGAGACTAACTGAAGTGTCGAAATTTGCTTCCATACCTGTTTACAGTTATCCGCCAGTGGTTCAAACTCATCTCTCTTGGCCAGTTTGCTGATAATGGAGGACTCCAGATAGCCTCTGTTAGCAAGCGGGTCCATTTCTACTTCTGGATTATCGATGAACAGTTTGGCGTTTATAGCAAAGCCCGCCATGTCCACAGGCATAGGGCGTTGAGGTCTCCAGGCTACGTAAAAGTCAACCACAACGCCATTTTTGCAGATTGGCCCTTCCCACCTCAAGCCTCCCACCAGTCCGACTGGCCACACAGATACCCTCCTTGTGTAACGCATCTACGCAACACCACAAAAGGATGTTAATGTTTGGATAATAACATAAAATATTGGGAGCTTAAGCATTGACGCCGACGACCCCAAGGTCAACGCCTAATTTGAATTTTACCCTCGAGTGCTAAATAAGTAACACCAGCGTTTAAAACTGAAAATACGACGAATTACCCGTCGTCTATCGTGTTCCCCTTTAACGTGGTTGTTGTACAGAGGACGGCAAAGAAATATATACACAAAGAGTTATAATGCAGGCGCGTAGCCATAGTTCTACTCATTAAACCTTTTGTTTTGTTGTTCTTGTTGCCGTTGTGGTTTGCTTAAGCTCTCTGTAGTTGTCAGTACGTAGACAACATTTCGTTGTACACTGCGTAGTGTAAAAATGTTACATTTACTGAAGCCACAAAACAAAACCATGCAGGGAATGGCGGAATGGGTTGGAAATCAAGATTGTGTATTAAATCGAACAACTAAGACAATGAATAAAAAAACAAAACGGACTTCAGACGGAAGGTAAAAGAAACGAATTGACTTACTCAATGAACGCCAAAATGCGCACGTCGTTTAAATGGAAGACCGTGTCTACTTAAATTTTAACACAAGGCTGGCGTACATAGTAGATCAATCCCATGGATTCCATATAGAACGGACATTGTAAATGTAGCCCAGCTCCAAACAGGCCTTCAAGCAAGCGACAATATTGGATAGAATCTGTCTGGGATAGAAAACGTCCATTTCAAAAGCGAAAAGCACTCAAGGAGAAGGCTAGAAGAAAACCATCATGGGAATCTTTCCTTGCTGCATGTCTGAAGATGATGTACTGTACATTTCAGCAACTGAATACAGTCATAACTTACTGAGTAGATTACCTGTTCAAATATTCTCACATCGTAGGTGTTATCATCATCTCCAAAATACACAACACCTTCCATGTCACTGCTAAAATGTTCCCTGATCCACTTAAGGCCTAAATTTCTCTGATCAGCTCCTCTTGATTTTAGCCATCTAGGCTCACCTTCTTTAGTTATCAGTTTCTTCTGGGTTTTAACTGTAAGATGTGTGTAACTAACACCACAGTTTTCCAAGAAACGGATAACAAGACCCGTTTTCTCCTCAGAGTCTTCAACTACTATCCAGTGAAGTCTTGGAACGTGCAAAAGAGTTTGCGAAAGTCTTGTTAAGTCTGCTTTTTGTGTATGTCTTTTGTAAGTGGGAGTAATAACATAAACTGTCGGTATTTCATTGGACCTTTCCTTGTAAGGACTGTTGAATTTAGTAATTCCTAGTATCTTTAGTTTCTTATTGATTTCCTCTTCCTTCTGCTGCACAGTAAGCTCTCTCTTTGCCAGTCCTTGCTGTATGAGGTTAATTTTTTCTATCAAATCACTTATGTCTGAATCTGAAAGACAAGAGGAAACATACTGTGAATTAACTAGAAAACTATTATGCAAGGATGATACTAGGTAGAAAGCTTAACAGAGCAACAAGATAGAGTCCAAACTGAGAGCCAAGAATAGCAACCATGGACAGCTGTTTTGACCTTGCTGGGTTTCGTCAGCACAGTGTAGCAAGTAATGAACTAATCCATGGGCGTAGCCAGGATTTTTCAAAGGGGGGTCACACTGACTCATTCAGAGGGTACTCATCAGATTGTCACCTGAATATTGTAGGTTGTTTGCTTACAAAAAGGCTTACAAAGGGGGGGTCACGGGCACCCCAGGACCCCCCCCCCCTGGCTACGCCCTTGTAATCAGCTGATCGACTGATCATCCATATACCCACTAAATGCAGATGGTGATGACCTAAGATTAAAATTAAATCCAAATCTTTGCCAATTTCCAATGTCACAAACAAAATGTGTGACAAAGAACAATAGGAAAAAATCCAGAATATCACGTCGTTGCCCTGATAAGGAAACTCAGTGCGGACAGACGAAAAAAGTTTCACAGAAAAATCAAGGCCAAACCAAGTTAAAAATAAGCAGCACATAGGATCTGAAAATATCTAAGGCCCCCCAAAATACGGGACAGTTAAAACACAATGCTGCAAAGGACAGCAAACGAAAATGCTGCCGGTTTAACGTAGGATCTGTAAAAAGATCTGATCAACCAAAAATTGGTACTAAATAATTTGGCAGCATTTTCGTTTGTGGCCCTTTGCATCATTGTGTAAATTAGCACCAGTGAATGTACTTATATCTTAGATGTAAGTAACTTTAAAAAGTTCCTGGATCAACCAATAGAACCCCAGATAAATTTCAAATAAAACATTTTAGAGTAGAGTTACTTTCATCTACAACCACAGCTCAAATATGAAATATTTCATATATACTTCACATCATTTCATTCCTCACGGGAGATATCTCGCTCCCAGTGTGTGGCTTCATAGCTCAGTTGGTAGAGCATTGCACTGGTATCACGGAGGTCAAGGGTTTGAATCCCATTGAAGCTTTGATTTTTTTTTTTTCAGGCTTTTTCTATCCAATTACTTAAATTGGAAAATTAACTGCGACGATCATTCTTCACTTTCAGCTAAGTTACTGCCTTTATTTCAAATATTTCTAATTTTAATTTGGTATATAACCGCATAACTTTTCCAGTTTCCCCATGCCTGCTTCCATCTCAAAATCCTGTATTTTCTCCTGGGTTTCTGTTGCTTTCTGACTTAGTACAATTACAGTGAAACCCCGCATTACGACCACCCTGTTAATACGACCAACTCGTTATTACGGCCACTTTATTCTGGCCCGAAATAAAGCTCAGTCGGTCATTTTCCTATTTAAAGAACCCCTTTAATACGACCACCCCGTCAATACGACCAGTTTTCCATGGCCCGAAGCTGGTCGTATTAACGGGGTTCCATTGTAATCAACCTCTCCATAATGGCCACCTTTGGCAGATAATAAACTGGCCATCATAAAGAGCTGGCTGCTATACACTGCGTTCTAAAGAGACACAGTCAGCTTTGGGACCACACTGACAGGTCTGGACACTAGTTTTCTCACTTTGAAAAGAGTTCACACCAACCTCAAATCAAAGCAAAATCTAAAATTCCGCTTTAATCCCCGCAGTGTTTGGCTTGATTTTCATTTGTTCACTGAAAAACCTGTTACTGTTACTGTTATGAGCAGTTGCTTAGAAAAACTTATAACTAAGAAAGA
>JAHPZR010019785.1:5000-12500 GCA_019787425.1 Platygyra sinensis
TCAAGTTCATTTATTTACACTTATTCAGTTACAATATAACAACAATAAAGAATAAAAAAGAAGTAAAAAACAGAGCTGATTATACATTGAGCTAAACATAACAAAGGGAAGAGTGTGTAGCAGCCAAAGGAGCAGAGCTTTCGAGTTGGCTGCTACCACAGGACAATATAAGTGGGTGGAGGTTACACAGAACTATAGACCCTTCTCCAAAATAGCGGCCGAAAATTCAAATAAGCCAAAATTGAAAACGTATACTAGCACTAGAAAGAGCACCTTTAGTTTAGTAACCCTGCAAAGTTTTAACATCTCAGGTGTAGTATCAGGCTGACAAAATGTATGTTGAAAATTGAAAACTTGAATTTACAGACGTTTGTATGACTGGGAGTATGCATTATACCGCCAGTCATACAAACGTCTGTAAGTTTTTCAACTTTCAACTTACATTTTGCCAGCTGGTATTACACCCGAGAGGCTAAAACTTTGCAGGGTTACTAAAGTAAAGGTGTTCTCTCTAGTGCTGGTATACGTTTTTAATTTTAGCTTTTTTTTGACCTATTTGAATTTTCAGCCGCCATTTTGGAGAAGGGTCTATTGATTGCGATTATAGACTTCGAATTCTCTAATCACCACTCGGCAATCAAACCTATTTTTATACAGTTGTTAAGGTCTGAAAACTGCTTGTCATGGTTTTTCGGGACAAAACAGCGTTTGCCTGGATAGTGCTTACACCCGAGATGCTAAAACTTTGCAGTGTTACTAAAGTAAAGGTGTTCTTTCTAGTGCTGGTTCTTATTTTTAAGGACCATCGGAAAAAAATTTCTTGATATAAAAATTGGCCTAGTAAACTGAGGTGCAAGCATCGATGGGGTGGTGGAGGATGAAAAAGAGAACGTAACGAACCCGCAGATGAATAGGGACGAATAAAGAGAACGTGATCATGACTTGATTGATCACGTAGCCCGCGCTAGTACCTCAAAGGAAGGCTTAACGGCGGGTTATTTCCAAACTCTCATCCCTTATTCAGAGCTAACTGAATAAATTATGTATTAATTAAAGAGGGGAAAGGACTATTCCATTTTTCAAGCAAATAGCTCATTTACAATATTATCGTTAATCGCCTTTCTGATCAAGAGCAGGCCTCGAAATAAGCAAACTAATTAGATTTATGATATTGATCCCATACTGGTTCTAAAGATGATTTTCTGCGTCCGCCCGCTACCCCTATAAAATAATTATATATATATTCGTTCATATTGCAGTGGATGTCACGTTCATTGGAGTCCCGCTAAGACTGCTTACAAATCAGCGAGGGATCCGAAGGACGATGGTTTTAAGACGAGAAGGCTTCAGGCCGAGACAAAGGTGCGACTAGGTCTTTCTCGTCTATATGGCCTTTTCTGCTTTAGCGAGCGTTCAATGAGACAAAGACCGGCTGAAAGCCGTCAAATTTCCGTTGTTCTTAATATTTAAACGAGAAACGTGAACGTGAATCCACTTTGTCTTTGGTTGCAGATTTGATACAGTACAATTATCCATTATAATCCACTGTTATCAAGTTGTCATGCATTGGAAAAAAGCCGCGTACCTTTTTTAGAAAGATAACTGAATAAATACTTTAAAGCTCAAGCGGACTCCACGTTTGCACTTCTTGGAATCAATTTGTCATGCATTGAAAAAAAAAGGCCGCGTACCTTTTTTAGAAACATAAATACATTAAAGACTCTTTAAAGCTCAAGCGGACTCCATGATGGCACTTCTTGGACAATAAACGCAAAAACAAAGAATTATTTTTTCAGAATTGTTTATACATTCACTGCCAGAACTGTCTTGTGTTGCGTAGACAATATGTGGCCTGTATAAAGAAGACATTAAATTCTACAAAGAAACATAAGGGCCGTGGATTACCTGTAAACTAGCTGGTAGCTAAGCGTAAGCCCCACGTTAAATAAAGAATCCTATATCGTATCGTCAATAAGAGTTGGGATATTCCTCTATGCTGTCTCGCAGCCGAAGGAGATCAAACAGCCCAACACAGGTCAAATTTAAAAATAAGACCACACGTTATAGTTCGATAATTTGTCCCGCTTTGTTTTGATTAGACTTTTACATAACGCCGGTTAATAGTGACCTTTTTACGTTTTAGCTGAAATCACGGCTCTACCGGAAATAAAGCAAGTCACCCGGTCACCAGAAAAGAATCAATAAATCGATTAACATCTTCAACATCATCGACATTGTTTAGTCTCCTTTCGGTAAACCTGCCGGTCGTACCTAAAGTTTCGTTTCATGGCCCTGCCTTGCATTGTGCCTATCACCCGCTACTGCAGGTGCCACACGAAAAGCGCTATGTTGCCTTTGTCTAAATGGGCGGTCGTTTGTAAGATGCGACTCCGGTGTCGCTTGTCTTTCCAAGAAGTAAGTCGTACACGCACTTACTGCACGGACAGGACAAGTGGACAAAGCGACTGTTGCATCCAGAAAAGCGTAACGGAAGTTCTTGTTTAAAGCAATGTACAGCATAGGGTTTATTGCGCTGTTTGCATGGGACACCCAGAGCATGAAATTCATCACGACAACGGGGATTTTGTTCAAGATGTCTCGGTTGAAATATACGAAATAATGAAACAAATGTGTGGGTGCCCAACAAAGAGCGAAAACAGCTACGAGGACGGCCAACATTTTGACAACTTTTCTCCTAGAGACTTCAACGGCTGCCCTGTTTACGCTGGTCGTGCTTCCCGGGGTCCTGTGAAGCCACAACCGACGGCCAACCAGAGAGTTAACCACGGCTAATATCAACAGCGGAAGAGGGTAGAAGAGAACAAACAAGATGACGTTGAATATTCTGAGGGCGAGAAAGATCTCCTGTTGGTCATCAGCCCAGGGCCAAACTTGGTAGCAAGAATACATATCACCTTCGTTGAAAACTTGGTATATGAATAAGTTAGGCGTCATGGAGATTATAGAAAAAAGCCATATGACGGATGTGACGACTCTGTGGTTGTGGAACAAGGCCTGATTCAGCGGAAAATAGATGGCACAAAATCGATCCAAGGAAATAACCACCATTGTTGTCACGGACGCAGCAATAGACACAGGGACTGCGTAGAATATCACTTTACACGTAATTTCACCCATGATCCCTCCAAACCACTGATTCGGCTCTAGAAACATGGACAGCACTGAATATGGCATTACAATGACGGTGAAAATAAGATCAGCGATTGCCAAGTTCTTGATCAAGAGATTGGTGATTCGCCGCGAAGTTTCCTTGGCACAAACCACGTACAATCCAATGGAATTTCCAAACAGCGCTAATGTAAAGATGATGACATAAGCTGTGACTACGGCAATTTTTGAAGTGACTGAGAGAACGTCTGAAGCTGTGGTGGCGTTGGTGGAATTCATCCCTTATAATTTAAGCAAATGAAATTATGTAAGCGTGTTTCTTAGTTCTCATAACACAACGTGTTTTGTCTATTCCAAACTTAAACATAGTCAATACTTCGAGTAGATTTCCAAACGAGTAGGCCATTCAAAACAGACATACCTCAGAGACCATCTCCCCCACTCTAATGGATCCGGACTCATTTGCGTTTTAGATATATCAGAAAGAATCGCGCCCCGTGCAGAAAAAGGTGAAATCCCAAAAGTAATGAAAAGAAAAGGCTGCCCGAGCTGTATTTTTAGAGACTCCACAGGGTAATTATTTCAGTATTGCGTGCACTAGTGTTATAGTTTGGATGCTGGTTTTCGCGTTCATTTTAACCTCCAGCTCACCAAAACCTAATAATTGTCATAAGCAATGATAAATCAGGGGTGTTCTACAATCATCTGTTGTTAAAGTAATGAATTTTCGTCTTTAATTAAATCTGCCCAAACGAATGAGGTTCCTGCTAAGCTTAAATTGTGATTTTCTTGAGTTTTCCGTTGGTAACGTTTTCCAAATTGTCGGTCTGATAAAATGGTTATGTAAAATGGTTGCAAATAACTGCCAAATGTTAAACTCAATTTCGCCAAAGAAAATGCAAGTAAAGTCACTGCCAAGTTTGCTTTTTGTAGTGATGCAGACAATTATCGGAAGACCCTGACGTTTTCCTTGCATTGCTTACAGATTCGACTAAACTAGAGCGTTCACCATCCTTAAAACTGTTAGGAGCCATCTTTTACTAAGGTCCCACAGACGTTTAAAGTTATTAGCTTGTGAAACTAATACAGAAGCATTATTTTCTATTTTTAGTAGACTTGAAATTAGTTAATGTTATGTTCAGTATGTATAAGTTTCATGAAAGAAGGGAGGTTACTAGCATATTGTGGTAAGCAGATGTTGTAACTGATAGGTTGAGCTATACTACACTTTCAACCACTAAGTGACCGATCCGGCAAATATGCCCGAATGGTTATTGAAACGTTAAAAATAGTTAAATACTAAAGAATCTGCTAAAAGGCCTAAAACAAACCTCTGGCATTAAATTTGTCACAAACAGCTGCGAAATGTTCATCTCAAGGCTACTTTTAGTTATTTATGCAAAGAATCAAAAAGCGTAACCATTTCTTTTAACCGAAAAGAAGGAACTAATATATGTTACATGCAAAACACGAATAAACCGTGGCGCAATAACAGATTTATACATTTCTCCTGTTATTCACTGCAAGCCAAAAAGGTAGATTGCTACATTTGGACAATTATTATTGCCTCGTATTTCTTAAAAGCAACATTTAACTTTTACCACGGAGAATATTTGTAAAAACAAATAGAAAAGCCATTCATACCAGACTATCACTTCATTTATTTAATTTTTAAACAGATGAATCGTCAGTTAAGGAAATACTTTTTCCATTTGCATTCAAAGCGTTTGATATCAGAAGCTGAACTGTGCCGTCTGTTTAAGTATAACATATATATGAACTCAACCGTGTATGAGTATTCGTAAATGGTAAATGTGAAGTAAACTTCATTAAAAGGTGGCGCTGTTTGCAGAACATACCCCACTTAGCATGAAGAACTCCACTCATTATTAACAGATGCTAACGTTGAGAAGAAACTGTGTGTGACGTGTGTAATTTTGCTCTTTTCACTTGGTACAAGAACTGCAGTAAGAAACTAAAGAATCACGAAAATCGCCAAAAGTACGATGAAGCGGTGCAACAGAGAGAAAAGGAGAGGGGAAAAATATTTAGAAGAAAACGACATAAGAAGTTATCCTTACCAAATGGTAGAAAGCCTAATCGAAGGTTTCCTTGATTCTTTTGACGAGAAGTGGTAACAAAGGTGGTTTATATTCACTTTCCAACAACTCGTGACATCATAACGCGAGCAACGTGCGTAAAGCGTAGGATTCAGACAATGAATGCATCTAAGTCAGTCGACTTTGTATGAAATAGCAATAATTAAGGCTGGCTGTCTGCTTAAGTGATGACATTCACAGTAGTTTGCGACTTCTTAAATATTAAACTGGCGCCAGTGTCAATCAATGTGAGTAATCAAACATGACAAACACGTCGAAAGAAAGCACGAAATGGCCTTTTGGACAAACATTTTTCACGCAAAACAGGCAAATTGCTTTGGAAATCGGAAACAGGGAAATTAAAACATAGCAGTAAAACGTCTTTCGTTTCTATATAAGGGAAAGATCCGAGGGAGCGGCGAAACCAGGTGCGCACATGAAATCGTTACTCCTCCGATTCCGCCAGGATTTTCAGATTTTTAGAGGGGGACGAAACTTGGTCTTGCACGCTATTTAATTACACTAACAAAACTATATGGGTTTTGATTACATATGTAGCCGATGAAGGCCCAACAATGAGCAACAAGAAGATAATTTCATCTCCCCGGCAGGATGTAATTCAAAACTGCACTCAAAACCTTAATTAAGCTGAATGGACAAATAGGATAGAAACGAAGCCCATTTGGTGCATGCAATATTCTTTTAAGGCAATTTGTATCCATTTATTAACTTATGAAAAAAGTATTTTGGTCTTGTTTTTCACTGCGTCCGAGGCAACGCGATAGCCTTTCTATTTTGTTTGTTTAAGAAATATGACTTTTTGTTCCAGTTGTAAAAGTCATTACTTTCAGGTTTTTCCCCTTTTTAAATAATTTTTTTTTTTTGCTTATTTTATTTATTTGTTTTATCTTTTGCATACAGAACACGTACGGCAGGGAAATGCGAATGCTATATCTAGCATCCTTTTGGCAGCTCCTCCACATCTAGAAACTTACAGATCTATTGAAAACTAATAATATTAGTTGTAATGTTTTACCGAACTTCTCATCAGCCGTAAACTCGCATTTTCCATCTGTATAATTTTCAAAACCGTTCTCGTGGCAGCCATCTGTCTTACCTTATGGGTGATCCGTTTAAATCTTTCCCAACTTCGGTTAAAGAACTGTCCCTTTGAATAACTTCCTAGTTTTTCTTATTAACTGGTTATTGTTCCTTCGTGATCATTACTCCGTAGTTTCTCTGCTTTGTTTCAAATGATCAAGGCAATCATTATCGGTATATGTAACCTAATCACCACAATAACGATCGTGACCCATTGCAGCTTCCTCGAGGCTATTTATCAAAACATCTTCAAAACTGACCTCATTCTGAATCCAATTCTACGTCCAATTTGTAAACAAAGCAAACAATCAGAATAGAAAGAAACAAAGAAAAAAAACCAGCAGACACGTAACAGAGGGTTCGTCTCATAACTGTGCTTTCATTTTGTATTCAAGTGGGTATATAACCTAAAGTTGCCTGAGTTGTTGTAAAATTTCTGTTTAATATGTAATAATTATAAGAATGTACGGGTACGGAATAGCGGCCATGACCCTTCGTCTGTAACTCGCTGGCGGCCGCGTTACTAATGTAATTAGAGAACCAGGCAAGGTACATTTGAAGTTTGTAGTCATTGCAAAACGAGCGAGAGATATTTTAGTCTTGTAGCTATTGTTGTAGGCAATCATTGCAACCTAACATCAGCGACGCAGCAGCAATTTTATTAGCAAAATATACGCAACCCTTTTATGTCGGCAACGTTAACTGATTTGAATCTTAAAAAGCCGGTGAAATCCCCCCGTCCCAGAGGAAAAAAAAAAAAGAAAAGAAAAAGAAAAGAAAAAGGAAAAAACTGCAACGAGAAAATCGAAATTGAGAAAATCACGAAGGCACCAAAAATAAAATGAAACTTACCTCTTTGGCCAAATGAATCAGAAGCTTTACAGAAACTGCGTATAACAAATCTGCGCGAAAGCTTTTCGGCACGTAGCAGGAAAACCTTAGAAGTCAATGCTTTTCATACTAACTAATAACGACCGGTCTGCTTCATTAAAAGTGTTATTAACATACAAAAGATATATGCAGTATACTTATTTGCTAATAAAAGAATAATAAATCAAATACCTCCATTCATTTAAAAGAAGAACTGAAACTAACTAAATGGGCGAGACAGGATATGGATTCGACGCCCCCAAGTCTTCTTGATTAATTACTGCTATAGAAAAGCTTCTTG
>JAHPZR010019785.1:17500-29272 GCA_019787425.1 Platygyra sinensis
CAAATCGTGAAAAAGATTCGTTTCGTTGTCTTTTGCGCTGAGATACTACAACAATTTTCACTAACGTTCGCCAAAAGGCTACTAACATCATGTGTGCTTCTTTCACATAGTGAAACTTTACGCTGCGAAAATAAAATAGACAAGGAGTTTTAACTCAATCGAAATCTTTATTCGAGTTTTGATTACAAGCGTCATCGTAACTTTTCTGATTATTTCTGCTGTTTTCACATATTTTCAGCTAAGCTTTTAATATGTTCTCAAACATTAATCAACCTTAAACATTAGAGATATTATATGAGTTCGATACAGGTTTCACACCAAAGTGCGAAGTCCAATTTGTCATGTTTTACTAGCTGTGCAAAACACGCATCGGCGGGCGCTCTTACTCATCGACAACAGACAATTTATTGGATTTACGCAAACAAAACTAAGCAGCATCTACGGAAATAAACCTATTGTCACTTATTGGGCCTAAACGCCGCTATATCCAACTATTTCTTTTTTCTTCTGTGTTATGGAAAAGCTGTTAATCTACTTCATATGTGAAATTTAGATTGGAGTAATGTGAAGTTGTCGTAAAAGGAGCTGCGGAACTCAACTTTGTCAGAGATAAAAAGCGGGACATACCTACATTAGGCACCGTCTTCACTCAGACTGGAGCAACTTACGGCGGAAATACTTAATCAAAATTCCAACAGCCATGAAGGCGTTGAGTGATGGGCCAAAAGGATCCAAAAGCATAAACGATTTCGGGAATTTCGGACGCCATTTCCCCTGCGCGACATCCGCGAAAATCCTCGCAGCAATGTGCGCGCGTGTGCCGCAGGCGATGGCGCAATTTGTTCTAAAATAGAAAAATTGTCCCATATCATGGCGCCAACCCCAATACTAGAAATGGCGCGCGCTTACGGTCTCCGTCCCCGATTATGGCTCCTGTTCTGAGATAGTCCGCTTTACTTCCGAACACTCGATTTGAACGTGGCAATCTACTCGATAATGAGTAATGCTATTCCAGAGTGAGAAATTAAAATTGTGCTTGTTGAGTTCGGTTTCAGTAAACGTTGCTAAACAGGAATTGTCATCAGTGCGCGCAGTGTGTGCAGCCCACACAGATAGTTGCGAGTTACTAGTACAATATAATGTGGTTTACTGAAGCAAGAGCTCGACCAATGGCGATTAAAAGTAGAAAACCAACCACAATGGAAAGAACTAATTCTTCAAACCTACGAGAAGGCTAATGAGAAAAGAATCACTGGATACGAGAAGATGGGAAAAAAAAAGAGGAGAAAGAAATAAATAGCAAATTTATGACCTCTTCTGATATATTATTATATCATTTACAGTGGAACCCCGCTATAACGAAGTGTCACGGTACCGAAAAAAATGTTCGTTATAGCGGGGTCTTCATTATAGCGAAGATCCCGTTATAGCGAATTATCTGGTTAACAACACAAATATTCGTTATAGCAGGGTAACCGAGCTGAACCATGGGATATATACCACGCAAAACAGTCCACAGATTTGCGCGTTAAGAGCTACATTTAAATAAAGCAAAGCTTTGAAGGTCAAAGTTTCCCTATGTTGACCAATACGAGTCGTGTTTGGCTTATCATCCATTTGTATCATCATGTCGTTTTTACTGACTGCGAGCGACAGGACAAAATATTCGTAATAGCGGGGTAAATTGTACGTTGGGACCGTCAGAATCAATTCGTTATACCGGGGATTTCGTTATAGCGGGGTTCGTTATAGCGGGGCTTGTTTCTACATATTATACTGTAATTCTGCCGGGGTTCCAATATTGTTCGTTATAACGGGATCTTCGTTATAGCGGGGTTCCACTGTATTTATTTATTGCAAATACTATCTTGAGGTCAAATATGTTCTACCCCTTTCCGGTTCATTTAGGCTGCGTATGACGTACTGAAGCAATAGTAAGTCACTTTAATTATCTTTTTGACCAACCATGCAGTCAGTTAGACTAAGCAAGACGAATCGAAGAAGGAGCAGAGATCAAATTGGCAGTGAAATGAAAACGGAGATAAAATTTCACAAACTGGCACAGATTTGAGAACAGGTTTGAAATCACGCAATTATGTGAAAACAACTTTGTTTCAAAAACAGTAAAGGTAACTGATATTAAATTCAAAATGTGAAAAACTACTATAAAACTGGAAAGTGATGTTTTGACGGCAGCAAAATTGCAGCAATAAATTTCTATTTCATTCGTGATTGAACACCTACAACGTAAATTGATCGAGCGTTTCCAAACAACTGACGATGATCTGGATCAAATGATTGTACTGTCTTATTTAACAAATAAAGAATCCTGAGCCGTGTATCACACTGTGATAAAACACGACGGGCAATTGAGAACACGAGGGAAATGAAGAAAAAACGAGCCACAGGCCTTATTACTTTTAATAATGATATTGATTTTACACAAGCAAAACAATAAAACACGCTTTTTCTATGTTTTATACAAAACATGGCAGGTTTTTGACCAATCAGAGTGCGCGCAGGGTCCTATCTATTGCGGGTTTTCACATGACGTCACTAAAATTCAAACTAGAAAACTGTTTCGCTCAGAATGGGTCCTTGGTTTTGTGATAGACTACATTTGAATTTCTAAGCTTTTGTGTGACGCGGCATTTACTTGACGGCCGAGAGACCTGTCATGTTGGTAAAAGAAAGGCTTAATTCGGGGAATTTGGCTACCTGAACAGTTCATGTATTACGAAAAGTATTATTTTAATCTTCTTCAGTTCCTCGAGGAATAAATTCAGTGACAGATGTTTCTGTTGGTTTCCGGCCGCCATGTTGGAGCCCATCCGGATGGGCTCCAGCATGGCGTCTCCATACAAATCTCTATAAATTTGGGTAAACCATTTATCCAAATATCTTGCATAAGAATAATTGCTGTGACCTGAATCTTGGCGAGGGGCTTTGCATATTTACCTTCCTTCTTTTTCCAGATTCTGGACTTTATCTGTTGAACGGTTTTGATTTTTCTTTCGAAGATTAAATTAGAATCGACTAAAAGAGCGTTTTTCTTACAAAAGGGCAGATATTTTTAATAATTGTATATGAATCTAGATTTAGTCTTTTTATCTCTTTTTTTACATGCACTTATATTCTTAGATTGCTTATACAGCTTCTTAGACATATTTTATAGTTTATTTTGTTATTTATTCATTTTTTTTTTTACGCAGGACCCATGTTGATAGCAGTTTTTATAACTGAAATGGTTATCCTGCATAAATATGTTATTATTACAGGTTTACGAACTTATTCGGCATTGGACAATACCGCGATACACGATACACGATACGCGATACACGAGTAATCCCTTTCCGTAGCATCTCAACAATTTTCTACCACGTTGTTCCTTTTTAGATGATTTTTTTTGTCATAAGGCGAACAGCCTTGAAATAATCTTGGTTAGGGTATTACTGGTGAATGTTTTGTCGACAGTGTGCGACTCTAAGGGCCTGTTTACATGGAGGTGGGGGACCCCAGCTAGGTGAGGTAACCCGCCTAGCCGTGGTCGAAAAATGGCCCGCGTTTACATGCAAACTTACAACCCCGGGGTCCCGGGGTGACGTTACAAGACGTTGTTGCTTGGCCGCTAGGCATGTAAACAGAGAAAATGGCGGGCGAACGACGCATTTTGGCGGTCAGTGTTCTTTTCTCTTATTATTTGCTCTCGCTGCAACATTTCAGTGCTGTGGCTTTTTACTTTTTCAATTTGGCGCGCTTTGGCGGGCTTGCAAATGTAACATGAACTCGACCCCGGCTAGGCGGGTTACCCCACCTTGAGACGTTTACATGGCAAAATGCGACCCCGGCTGACAGGGTTACCCTACCTGGCAGACTGGGCAACCCGCCTAAGCGGGTTACCCCACCTATCATGTAAACATGATCAAATAAAAATGAGAGATTATATGGAGAGGCGGGTTACCCCACCTAGGCGGGTTACCTCACCTACCTGGGGTCCCCCACCTCCATGTAAACAGGCCCTAAGAGACAGAAACCTTTCTAAAACCTGACAGCAAGGGCAACAACGTGAAATGACCAATCAGTTCCAGGATTTTTGAAGAACGTTAACCACTGGGGCCCCAATTTGAAACGTACTAGGCACCTCAAGCAAACACGACGGCAACGGCAACGAGAACGTCGCCAGATTAACCCCAAAAGGATCGTTAACAGTGTGAAATGACCAATAATGCCAAATTTTGAAGAACGTGAACCATTAAAGCCCCAGGGACAATTGAAAACGCAGCTCAGCTATTCTTTCATTTGGCATACCGTCAATATTAAAAAAAAATTGTCAAGAAAACGGAGGAATTAGAAAAAGCCGGGTTTGTTTACGTTTCAGTGTGGACGGAAAACAGTTTTGAAAACGGAAATTTTCGAAAACAATGACGTCACGATAATCACGAGATTTCCCTTCCCGAGTTCAAACACACTAAAGCTGCCATCACACGGCAAACTAAAGCTGGCAAACTCAAGTTGATGTGTGTGAACGGCACAAAAACAGTCGGCAAACAAATTGGCAAACTGTTGGCGACAAATAGAACTTGCCTCTATTCTCGCCAACTTTTTCGTGTTGGTAAACTCGTATCTGACGTGTGAACGGTTGGCCAACATGTGTTGGTAATTTTCAACCAATCAAAACGAGCTCTATTCACGCGATTTATTTGCGTGACACTTCACAAAATGGGGGACGCGAGTCAACACTTTTTAAATTTAATATCAAAGCGGTTCACAATTGTCAAGCTGTTCGGGACGTTTCATCTATAGCCTACAAAGATACTGAAAACAAACAAAACAAAACGGAGGAGCGCGCGGACAAACTTGGTTTCGTCCAAACCTTTCTAATTCTCCACTGCTTTCTGGTTTTTCTCTTCTTATCCTCTGTTTCACTGTTGTACGTGATTGAAACTGCACTAAAAAGCGGCCATGTTGGAAATTGCCGTGTTTGTTATTTGCCACGAGTTTTGACGTGTGAAGGAACGAGTTTGCCAACTTTTTGAAGTTTTCCAACACGAAGCTTACCAACTTAAGTTTGCCGTGTGAAGGCCGCTTAAGATCATCGACGATTGCTATGCTTTCACAATTCTCCGTCGTAGAGTGGAACACATTTGATGCGTTTTAATTTCAGATTGAAAACGCCATTTTCAAATTCAGTTCACCGGCGTCAGTAGTGTGGACGAGGCTTAGGGCTAAATTTTTGTATTTTCATTTGGAAATGAAAGCATTTGTAGCATATTCAGTGAGAGCACAGGCGGCCCAGACGTTGTTTGTGATTTACATACGTGACAGTATTGCGTCACGTTTTGAGCCATTTAAGAGAATGTATGAAAATGGTTCGAAAATCGCTCTAAATTCAACTTGTAGTAAATGATTTAAATAAAAGAAACTTACCTTAGTCTGCGGTTGTGTTATTTTGAAGTCTTTGTGGCAGCTGAGTCGTTCTAAAGTCGTTCTAAAGCCATTTTGACGATTTAAACTTTTCCAGGTTTGCTTTCCATTAAAGAGAAACGAAAGGCTGGCGACCTGGTGGGCCGACGGTTCGCACTCGAAGCTCCATAAATTCCTCTAAAATGCTCGGAGCTCGCCAAAATTGCCTCACGGCAGCCGTCGATAATTCTTCTTTCTCGTTACTTCGCCTCGGATTCCAAGGTTTTTCTCTTATCCGCCCGAAAAACGCTCCTTTTCGAACGCTGGCTGCCCATTTCTGCTTTGTCTTGATCCGTTACGAGTTATCTTGGGCACAGATTTCAAAATCGTTGGCTTAGCGACCGCTCCGTCACGACAAAGTCGCCCTCGACCGTAGGGAGGCACAGGTAAATTTGCTCTATGCAAATTAAATGTACACTTCGTTTCACGTTAGCGTTTTTAACGTTAGCATTTTTTCCATTCTGATGAATCATCTTGTGTTTTCCTTTTTTCCTTTGGAGGTATAATTATCATCTTCCTCGCGTCTTGCCACTTAAGACAACATCGCCCAACCGGCTCCACGGCAAAGTTGGCTGCACGACTGAACTACGTTACGTGACAAAGCACTGTTTCATTGAACGATTTTAGCGCTCAGAGGAACTGTTATATTGAGCAATTTAAGCGCTCAAGAAAAGCACTGTTTCTGAGTGATTTTAGCGCTTAAAAGCACTGTTTTATTGAGCAATTTTAGCGCTGAAAAGCACTGTTTTACCAGGTGTTTTACTGAGCGATTTTAGCGCTAACATTACAAGCACTGTCTTACTGAGACCTACTGAGCGATTTTAGCGCTGAAAAGCACTGTTTTGCTGGGCAGAAATGGGACTGTTAAAATGTCTGAAAATTAATTCCACTAGAAAGTGCTCTCGAGTACAACAACGTGCAATGTCTCGTTAGCGCGGTTAAAATTAGCGCGGAGCAATTATAAAAATAAAACGGCCAGTATTTGACTCGTATTACTTCTCTGCAAGAGGTGAGTTTCCCGCCGTTTCAGGTGTAATTTCTCCAGGGACCCTGATACGGTTCAATCTGCATAGAGCAAATTTACCGGTGCCTCCCTACGGTTGAGGGCTACTTTGTCGTGACGGAGCGGTCGCTAAGCCAACGATTTTGAAATCTGTGCCCAAGATAACTCGTAACGGATCGAGACAAAGCAGAAATGGGCAGCCAGCGTTCGAAAAGGAGCGTTTTTCGGGCGGATAAGAAAAACCTTGGAATCCGAGGCGAAGTAACGAGAAAGAAGAATTATCGACGGCTGCCGTGAGGCAATTTTGGCGAGCTCCGAGCATTTTAGAGGAATTTATGGAGCTTCGAGTGCGAACCGTCGGCCCACCAGGTCGCCAGCCTTTCGTTTCTCTTTAATGGAAAGCAAACCTGGAAAAGTTTAAATCGTCAAAATGGCTTTAGAACGACTTTAGAACGACTCAGCTGCCACAAAGACTTCAAAATAACACAACCGCAGACTAAGGTAAGTTTCTTTTATTTAAATCATTTACTACAAGTTGAATTTAGAGCGATTTTCGAACCATTTTCATACATTCTCTTAAATGGCTCAAAACGTGACGCAATACTGTCACGTATGTAAATCACAAACAACGTCTGGGCCGCCTGTGGTGAGAGCAAGTCTTTATCAGTGACAGACACATTCAACAGATCCTAGATAACTTTGAAATTATTTTGAAGCAAAATATAAATACATTTCTATTAGGCATCGTCCTCGCCGTCGCAGTCGTTCTTGCCGCCGTTAAGTCCCTAGTATTTTGTAGGGGGTTGCCTTCAATATTGAATCGTTTAAAATTTTTCACTGCTATGGCTTGCAGGAATAATTGCGCCTTGAGATGAACGCAAGACAGAGTAAACTACAAAACGAAAGTGATTCTATTCTAGCCCAGAAATATCCCTTTGCACAAGTGAATATTTCGGCTAGTTCAAAAATTTTCATGTTATGACTTGCGTTGCCGCAAAAATGCTGCTCAGTTATCTTACCTTCCAAACTTATCCGAGTCCAAATTGAGAATTTTGTTTCTTGCCTCCGCACTAAACGATAGGTTTAAAACCGAATTGCCTGAGCTCTGAAAAATTCCTTGGTAATAAGCATATGCATGCAGTGGTACTTGAATTAAGCTTTATTTGGCCACGCAAGCGTCATCGCGTGCCTTCAGTGTGAATATCTTAGTGTCACAAAACATTGATAAACGTTAGTTGATGAAAAAAT
Source organism: Platygyra sinensis (assembly GCA_019787425.1). Classification (NCBI taxonomy): domain Eukaryota; kingdom Metazoa; phylum Cnidaria; class Anthozoa; order Scleractinia; family Merulinidae; genus Platygyra; species Platygyra sinensis. Next base: position 25,215 of record JAHPZR010019785.1, read on the forward strand.
GTTCCAAGATAAACCCAGGGCCCTATGCATGGGTTAACTGATTATCATATATAATTTAACATGTCCCAGTGTTCAGTGATGATCAGATGCCAAATTTTCCGCCGTAAAATAATGAACCGTCGAAAATTCACCGAAAACGTTCGCTAAATTCGACAAAACCGAAAAGCATATCTTATTAAATTTACTGTGTATCTTCTAAAAGTTAAGAGTCTAGATCTTATTGGTTGCAATAATATAAGCCGAAAGGGTGTTTTTTTAATTTTGCAAAATTCATTTAAAGCTTAGGTCAAGATAATTTCTAAGGGCATCTTACGGTCAATTTTCTATATCTAAGAGCGTAAGTTGGTAGGTTTACTTTAGGCTTCCTCGCGAATTTGATGGCAACGTTATTTTTCGGAGAAGCACAGTGGCCTCATCCTGGCAACGTAACTCAATATATTCAGGGGATGGGGGTGCATGGGGTGAGTAACCATGCTCAAGCCACTTCTGAAACCGTGGATAAGCGCAAAGAGCTATGAGCCAGCTGGGTTTTAGAGGCTTTACTTTTGTTATCTCCAAAACAAGCCAATAAATGGTCACAGGACCAAATGCGACGCCGGTATTCTCAAAAACAACCAACCGCTCAACCGCATTACGAATTCCATTCAGATATAATATTTATCCTTGAAAAAAAGTTCAGCAAATCTTGTAACCAATTGATGAATAATTGAGCTGGCCTCAAGGATAAAAGGTACACCCTCATGTCAGTGGCTCGTCACTGGTAAATCTTATCGTCAAGAATATCAACTTCCTTTGAATTACGTCAAACGCAGTAAGCTTAAAGAAAAGTAATAAAATCTAAGGAACCTTTCTTTTATTATAATGTACAGCGATAGTCTTATAGATAGCTTAAAACCTTAAGCCAAGAAAAACGCTAATTTTTTCTAACTCCTTTGTCCTAAGATGCCACGGCAGAAACCTAGCTACAATAGATAATAACCAAGCTTATAGCACATATTAAGCCAAACCTGTTCTGTAACACAGAAGAAAAAAGAAATAGTTGGATATAGCGGCGTTTAGGCCCAATAAGTGACAATAGGTTTATTTCCGTAGATGCTGCTTAGTTTTGTTTGCGTAAATCCAATAAATTGTCTGTTGTCGATGAGTAAGAGCGCCCGCCGATGCGTGTTTTGCACAGCTAGTAAAACATGACAAATTGGACTTCGCACTTTGGTGTGAAACCTGTATCGAACTCATATAATATCTCTAATGTTTAAGGTTGATTAATGTTTGAGAACATATTAAAAGCTTAGCTGAAAATATGTGAAAACAGCAGAAATAATCAGAAAAGTTACGATGACGCTTGTAATCAAAACTCGAATAAAGATTTCGATTGAGTTAAAACTCCTTGTCTATTTTATTTTCGCAGCGTAAAGTTTCACTATGTGAAAGAAGCACACATGATGTTAGTAGCCTTTTGGCGAACGTTAGTGAAAATTGTTGTAGTATCTCAGCGCAAAAGACAACGAAACGAATCTTTTTCACGATTTGTTGACAATCTGAAAACACCGACTCGGACTTGAAAGTGCACGCGCTGCACCATGCAAATGAACTACTCGTACGCGTCAGACAAAAACTGGTAAAGGTAAAGAATCCGATCCCACCGACGCGTCGGCCAACGCGTCGACCAACGCGTCGGCCGACTGTCGACCGACTGTCGGCCGACCGTCGGTCAACAGTCGGCCGACAGTCGGTCGACAGTCGGCCGACGCGTCGGTCACTTTTTAAACTTGAAACGAAAAAGATGCGTCGGCGGTGCGTCGGCGGCGTGTCGGTGACTCATTTGGGCCTTACTGGAATATTACAATGCTATACGTACCCCTTCCAAACTGAACTGCAACGTCTTCGACAGAAAACTTTCAATACGATATGAAAATAAGAAATTTACTTTTAACCGCCATCTTGTTTTTCGTGTTCTTAGAACCCAGTTCCTATTAAGACAAAAGTTATTAGAACCCAGCTTTCATCTCAAGTGTTATTAGAACCCAGTTTTCATCTCAACAAACTTCTCCAAGAGTCCAAGTTTGGTGCGAAGAGAAAGTATAAGAGAGGGAGAGTCTCGGAAGGTCCGTGGGTGTTTGGAGTAGTGGAGCGAGGATCACAGAAAGTGCTGCTCTTCCGTGTTCCAGACCGAACTAGAGAGACACTTGTTCATCGTCTTATCACAACGCATATCCGACCTGGAACTGTCATCTATTCAGATCAATTCACTCCGTACATATCAATTAAGAGTTTTAATTTCCGAATCGTGTGAGGAAAATAAATAAACATGTGATTAACTTGTCGGCCGACTCCCTTTGGTAACCGACCCTTGAAAAAAACATCGAGAAGACCTAGGTACTAGTGTTTCATTTTCAAAATGGCGGCTGTTTAGCTTTCACGTTTTCGTCCTTTCTTATGACGTTGTTCTTGCTTCCAACTGAAAGACGTAACAAAATAAGAGTTAGGAAAGGTAAGTTTTTCGATGAATGCGTCGGTAGTGTGTCGGCCGACGTGTCGGTAGTGTGTTGGTGGTGTGTCGACCGACGCATTGGCCGACGTGTTGGCCGACGCGTCGGTGGGATCGGATTCTATAACACACCTTTAACACACCTTTTCCATTAAATCAGAGCATAAGAGTACATAGAAGAGTCCTGCTTCTTCTTCTCTGCCTTATTCCCTGTCACTTTTGCAAACTAGCCAAACGAGCAGAAACAACAAGAAACTATCAAAAACAGGTTTTGGTTATGATTAAGCATTGTTTGGCAAACTCACAAATAGGCCATTTTACAGTTGTGTGCTTAGTTACCTGGCCATGAATGCAAGTGAGGCTGGAGGTGACCTTGCTTTGATACAGACCTCCCAGCTTTTCTCATGTAAATGCCAACTAGTTAGCATAAGAACAACTTAATTTGCACAATAAAAGCAGTGAGGTCTGTATCAAAACAAGGTCAACTGCAGCCTCACTGCCATTCAGAGGCCAGGTCACTAAGCCAACAACTGTAAAAATGGTCTATTGACAGCAGTCGATACCGGAGTAAACAGTGTTCTTACAGAACTCTACAGAACAAACACAAAAGTTTACGCGTATAACTAGCCGGCGAGCGGATTTTATTCACTGATTCACAGCGCGAAATTAAAGAAATTCTCGACCCTGAAAAAACACACCTTTTCCATTAAATCAGAGCATAAGAGTACATAGAAGAGTCCTGCTTCTTCTTCTCTGCCTTATTCCCTGCCATTGCTGTGAAAAATCGGCAAGAGGATCTCGCAACTCTCACTATTTCATCACACAACCGTCTTTCAGTTGGAAGCAAGAACAACGTCATAAGAAAGGACGAAAACGTGAAAGCTAAACAGCCGCCATTTTGAAAATGAAACACTAGTACCTAGGTCTTCTCGATGTTTTTTTCAAGGGTCGGTTACCAAAGGGAGTCGGCCGACAAGTTAATCACATGTTTATTTATTTTCCTCACACGATTCGGAAATTAAAACTCTTAATTGATATGTACGGAGTGAATTGATCTGAATAGATGACAGTTCCAGGTCGGATATGCGTTGTGATAAGACGATGAACAAGTGTCTCTCTAGTTCGGTCTGGAACACGGAAGAGCAGCACTTTCTGTGATCCTCGCTCCACTACTCCAAACACCCACGGACCTTCCGAGACTCTCCCTCTCTTATACTTTCTCTTCGCACCAAACTTGGACTCTTGGAGAAGTTTGTTGAGATGAAAACTGGGTTCTAATAACACTTGAGATGAAAGCTGGGTTCTAATAACTTTTGTCTTAATAGGAACTGGGTTCTAAGAACACGAAAAACAAGATGGCGGTTAAAAGTAAATTTCTTATTTTCATATCGTATTGAAAGTTTTCTGTCGAAGACGTTGCAGTTCAGTTTGGAAGGGGTACGTATAGCATTGTAATATTCCAGTAAGGCCCAAATGAGTCACCGACACGCCGCCGACGCACCGCCGACGCATCTTTTTCGTTTCAAGTTTAAAAAGTGACCGACGCGTCGGCCGACTGTCGACCGACTGT
>JAHPZR010019787.1:0-14698 GCA_019787425.1 Platygyra sinensis
GCACGCTTCGGTGAGCATCACACAATGCGGCCTCACGTGAACATGTTGACATCATGTCGACAGGTCAACGTTAGTCCGTGCTTGTGATTGTAATTGGTCACTGGGGTTCCTGTGGGGATCTGAATTGCAGATAAATTCAAAGTAAAAATAGATCGGTCTGTGAAAACGCTGTCACAGAAATGTGGGGTGGTTGCAGCCTCCTAGTGATGGGCTCCTGGTAAAGTGTTATCTTTTATTATCCAACTGCTGTACTTCGTAGAGTACAAATAACGCCCAAAACGAGTACAATTATCACGCGGTATCTGTACTCCAGAGGGCCGTCTTGACAGGTTTGTTGCAGTTGACCAATCAGTTAACTGGATTTCCCGCGCCAATTCCGTTCCGCTTCCCATATTTCTTTCACGCATTCCCATAAATAAAAATTTTTTCCACCAACTTCGCTCGCAAAGACATAACAATTCTGCGTGATGGATAATAAATCTCTTATTAGACGTTTTCTTGTGTAGTATCGCTGAGAATTTTTACTCGTTGTTTGTATTTTGACTCGCCCTGCCGGCTCGCCAAAATACGGCACAACTCGTTAAAATACTTAGCGATACTACACAACAAAACGTCTAATAAGATATATGTGTTTTTCAATTTGAGAATACTTCAGTGCCATATTTCCAACAGGTCGGAACTTTCAAACTAGTTTATATAAATGAATTTCTGTTTCCTCCCTGGGCACCCAAAAATAACGACTTTTCAATGTATAAGTGCTGCCAGTTGATTTTGTTTTACTGGGCAAACAATATTTATTACTATCACACCAAAGTTTGGAGTAAAATGGCTGAGGGAAATACCAAAGCCGCTTTATTAAAATAACCAAACGCCAAACGGCTTGTAATAAAGGGGACAGGAAATCAGAAGAAGGGGGAAATCAAAGATAGATCTCTTATCGCGATGAGAAATCCAATTGGGTGGAGGCGTACTTGCGAGAGGTTACCAAGGCAGAGCTTTGCCAAGAGGGGATTTGACGCAAACTGCATTCCGCGGCTCCTAATCCCTACCACAAGTGACACGCATAGTGTCCAGCCACCTACATTAATTACATAGATATAAAAGGAAAAGACATAAAAATTCTATTCGAAAGCAACTATTCCATGCATATATTTAAGTTCAAAGCGATACTTTTCCTTCTTGCTCCATCTGAATAGTACAAGCCAAAATAATATAATGTTTAGGCTTTAAATTTTCAATTATTTCGGATCATTCCTTAACCTAAATCGCCGGCCATAACTTTTAATATTATAGTCAACTCTAGCTAGTAGATTGGACGAAAACTTACTTTACGCTTTTCATTCATGATCATAAAGCCTGGTTTACACTAGCGCGATACGCACAAGTATAAGCCCAAGCGTATAATATAAACAAAAAATAACAAATTTGTTGTGCTTGTGCTTACGCTTATTTCCTTTGTGGTGAATGGCGTAAAATTAGGACAAGCAAAAACGCAACAGTTACACCATCGCCACTTTGTTTCTCTGTCGATGTATCCGGAAGCAATGATTTGTTCTTGAAGATCACTTTACCAATAAGGAAGCTTGCGTATTTAACTTAAAGATCTTACTACATATCGATCCAACCCTCTGAAGTCCAATCGGTTCAGTTTTGAAAGTAAACAATGGCGGACCGTGAAATCCTAAACTTGCACTCAAAGAAAATAGCCTTTGGATAAAATTCAAATCTTATGATTTTGCCGGTGAGGTGTCAAATAAAGACGCTTTTAAAATCTGAAGCAAAAAGAGAGGTGAATAATTTGATCATAGTAGCACGCAACGCTTTGGAGTGGTATACACCGAAGCCTTCAGGCGAGTGACAAGTGGGATATTCCATGATATAGACTACTTTCATAAATGGCGGCCAATTAAAAATTATTTTGCCGGTATTAAAATTAGCCTTACTGACCTCATTTTGAAGTTGGTAATTCAAAAGAAATTTTACTCTGAAACGAGGTTAGTAAGGCTAATATAAATCAATACAAAAGAATTTAAATTGGCAGCCATTTATGAAAGAGGTCTATGCCAATAGAAAGTGCTGCATAACTATTTTATACCATGCCAAAGAAAAAAAAACTACCATCAATGCAGTGCATGATAGAAACGCTGGTTCCAACACATTCGAATACACAATGGCCTTCCTGTTTTGTGATTAGCTGTGACTTCTATGGCATAACATTGGCACAATGCATAAAGGTGTGTACCCATGCATTAATTCGGATATTTTTTTTTCTGCCTCATTTTGTTACATTATCTTCCAGGATGTAGAGGGAAAAATTACGGAGAAGTGGCTACAATGGCTCACCAAGGAAAAATCATGCAGATTTTCATTCTCCGAGTATGTGCTGGGGGAGCTCAGCGACTACATTAAGGCGTGCATCCGACTAACATGGCGAATGGTTACCCAGGTCCCACCCATGCAACTCGAGTACCAATCCCCCAAGTTATTAAAAGATATTCACAAAAATCTTGAATATTACAGCGGTCCAGAAATGTGTTCAAGGAGCCCTGCAACTGAGGGACAAGCCTCAGACGAAGAGCTGGAGATTGCCTGTTACCTATGGCCTGCCTTACTAGATGGAGGAGGGAAACTTATTCGTGCAGGGGAAGTTGTTTGTAAGGTGAAGTAGGAGATACAGATCTAAATACTGCCTACAAGTTGATTAGGCATGGTTATAATTCAAAGTCCGAAAGACCTACAAGGCACTGTGTTTTGCATAAAGATGCTTTTAGTTTCTTGTTTGCAGTAATTTGTTTTCGAGCAAAACGTGTGTAATATTGGAATTAAAGGTAAATACGTCTGATATGTAGTAAGATCTTTAAGTTAAATACGCAAGCTTCCTTATTGGTAAAGTGATCTTCAAGAACAAATCATTGCTTCCGGATACATCGACAGAGAAACAAAGTGGCGATGGTGTAACTGTTGCGTTTTTGCTTGTCCTAATTTTACGCCATTCACCACAAAGGAAATAAGCGTAAGCACAAGCACAACAAATTTGTTATTTTTTGTTTATATTATACGCTTGGGCTTATACTTGTGCGTATCGCGCTAGTGTAAACCAGGCTTTATGATCATGAATGAAAAGCGTAAAGTAAGTTTTCGTCCAATCTACTAGCTAGAGTTGACTATAATATTAAAAGTTATGGCCGGCGATTTAGGTTAAGGAATGATCCGAAATAATTGAAAATTTAAAGCCTAACATTATATTATTTTGGCTTGTACTATTCAGATGGAGCAAGAAGGAAAAGTATCGCTTTGAACTTAAATATATGCATGGAATAGTTGCTTTCGAATAGAATTTTTATGTCTTTTCCTTTTATATCTATGTAATTAATGTAGGTGGCTGGACACTATGCGTGTCACTTGTGGTAGGGATTAGGAGCCGCGGAATGCAGTTTGCGTCAAATCCCCTCTTGGCAAAGCTCTGCCTTGGTAACCTCTCGCAAGTACGCCTCCACCCAATTGGATTTCTCATCGCGATAAGAGATCTATCTTTGATTTCCCCCTTCTTCTGATTTCCTGTCCCCTTTATTACAAGCCGTTTGGCGTTTGGTTATTTTAATAAAGCGGCTTTGGTATTTCCCTCAGCCATTTTACTCCAAACTTTGGTGTGATAGTAATAAATATTGTTTGCCCAGTAAAACAAAATCAACTGGCAGCACTTATACATTGAAAAGTCGTTATTTTTGGGTGCCCAGGGAGGAAACAGAAATTCATTTATATAAACTAGTTTGAAAGTTCCGACCTGTTGGAAATATGGCACTGAAGTATTCTCAAATTGAAAACACATATATCTTATTAGACGTTTTGTTGTGTAGTATCGCTAAGTATTTTAACGAGTTGTGCCGTATTTTGGCGAGCCGGCAGGGCGAGTCAAAATACAAACAACGAGTAAAAATTCTCAGCGATACTACACAAGAAAACGTCTAATAAGAGATTTATTATCCATCACGCAGAATTGTTATGTCTTTGCGAGCGAAGTTGGTGGAAAAAATTTTTATTTATGGGAATGCGTGAAAGAAATATGGGAAGCGGAACGGAATTGGCGCGGGAAATCCAGTTAACTGATTGGTCAACTGCAACAAACCTGTCAAGACGGCCCTCTGGAGTACAGATACCGCGTGATAATTGTACTCGTTTTGGGCGTTATTTGTACTCTACGAAGTACAGCAGTTGGATAATAAAAGATAACACTTTACCAGGAGCCCATCACTAGGAGGCTGCAACCACCCCACATTTCTGTGACAGCGTTTTCACAGACCGATCTATTTTTACTTTGAATTTATCTGCAATTCAGATCCCCACAGGAACCCCAGTGACCAATTACAATCACAAGCACGGACTAACGTTGACCTGTCGACATGATGTCAACATGTTCACGTGAGGCCGCATTGTGTGATGCTCACCGAAGCGTGCTCATGTAGACTGAAATTAAACTGGCCTATTTCGCGAGAAAAATATCAAAAAATAGACTGGTCTGTAAAAATGCCGTTGCATTGGCTTATCAGTTATGGGAGTTGTAGGCTCCTAATAATGGGCTCCTGGCTTTACTGCAAAATTCTAATGCCGATATAAGATGTTTTCCCTTCTAACCAAGATTGCGTCTGCTGTGGTTTTCCAGTTGATTTTGCTGTACTATTACAGACATGTCCATTAAGCATATTGCATCACCCTTTGGAAAACATAAAGCTTTAATTTTGCTATATATTTTTTTTATCATTAAGACGGTCAAATTCTCTAGCTATTTAGCAAGTGTGAGCAATTAAGCAGAAGGCCAATTTTGGGGTCCAGTTAACCATTATACTTAGTTCTTTTACGTTAGTATTTTGGTCCTTCTTCTGTCTGTTTTCCATCAATCCATCAGCTGTTTCAAAGAGGACGTAGATATGGGACGGTTGTCAAGTGAGTGTCGAAAGTAGTTAGATAATTAGCTTGATTTTGATTTAGGTTTTATCACGGTTCAGAGATTTGTAAACTGAGTAGTCTAGTTGGCAAATAATTGGTTTGGTTTTGTTATACGGCACTCAGCATACATTGAAAACCGCTCGAGAGCTGACGTTTCGAGCGTTGGCCTTCGTTGGAACGTTCGCTCCGACGAAGAGCTAACGCTCGAAACATCAGCATTCGAATCTCTTTACGGTAGCCAATTCACATTATCAACCCGACCAGCTGATAAAACCAAATTATGTTGTAATATTCCCCACCGACGCAGCACCACAGTTTCTTTAGAAACTTACCCCATTTATTAGTTTAACGTATTACTGGTTCATTAACGCTACATAGAAAGGTTCTTTCTTTCTTTCTTTCTTTATTTATTTATTTATTTATTTATTTATTTATTTATTTATTTTTCTATAAAGACAATCTTTAAGCCCCGGCCAAACGATTGCAACATTTCAACGCAATATTGTTGGGCTCAACATGTTGGTGCGTTGGCCACCCTTCTGCGACGTGTTGCGACATGTTGGGTGTTGTTGGCTCACGTTTGAAAATGGTCAAATTTTCCACGCAACATTTTGTGGATGTTGCATGATGTCGTCGTAATCGTGTGGCCAGGTTCGTGCAACAATGTTTGCCCGGGCATGCGCACTAGCTCGATTTCCAACGCGCAACATGTTGCAACATGTCGTAACATGTCGCAACCTGAGGAGGGCCAAACCCGTGCCATATGTTGAGTCCAACAAAGTTGCGATAGGTTGCGTCAAAATGTCGCCACCGTTTGGGCGGAACTTGCAAATGCTGGGCCAACAATGTTGAGATATAAGTTGCCCTGAAATGTTGCAATCGTTTGGCCGGGGCTTCATAAAGCTACATGGTTGTTATTGTCGGGGGCCTTATGTTTGGCGAGTCCTTGTTTCAGCTCGACATAATGCATTTCGCCTGTGAACTTTGTCAACCTTGACAAATTTTGAAGAGCTGTGTCAGGATACTCGTTCTGTCTTTTCCTTGTCTTAGTTATGGAAAAAAGCTTTTTGCATATAAAACTACCATTAATAAAATCAAATCAAAGTCAATTATACAGCGCCATACTCTACCAATCTAGTAGTGGGACTGAGTGATTCAGCCATTTAATAGGCTCTTCCTCAGGCCAAACGGAAAGGTGGACGTTTGTTGTAGAAACAAAGTGGTAGAAACTGTGCCAGAACTGCATGCATAAATGTTATCACTATTATTATTCAACAACTATAACTGACTTTTCCCATTAAGTAGGTAAGTCCTGTTGTCTGTCCTCTATACCTACAACTTGAACAGATACGTTACGATATACGTAGCTTGCTAAGTCGAGTCAACATTTTGCAAAGTAATGTTTAACCTAGCTACTAGGCTCGATTTGCGTAGCTCTCTCGTGTCTGGTCTACCCGGCTGGTATTAAATCGAGCCTATGTTTAATCATACTTCATCTCGCTTTTCAAACTTCGCGTGATGGACAACTAGTTGAATGGATCGGTTGAAATAATAGTTATAAAAAAATACACAGCTAAGTCATTTGTAGCTAATTAATTTTCTTCAAACGGAGGTCAACAAACGTGCAAAAGTGCCGATGCTCTAGCTTGTAAGAATAGAAATAATGACATTAATGACTGGCGCAAAAATTCCATGCCATTGGACATCAATTAAACAAATTTGATTACTATAATAATTTCAGGGAAACCACTAACTTCAAATATTGTTAGTATTAACTGATTACAACGGTTACCAAGCGTTTCTATTTAGTTTACTACTTACTTTTGTATGTATTACTACATTATTCCAATAACTGAGACTTGTTTCTACTACCGCTCATTGCCCGTTATTATCGTTTTAAAGAACTTTAATTAGCAACTAGTATAGCGTTAAGCATCTATAATATGCGTGTAATTTCATAGCACTTCCGTTCTACAGACTACGATACTCGAAAAGTAGCGGCACCACTCACTGAAAATTGACTCAGCCATTCAACCAGAAAATAAAAACTTTTTGTACATGTTTATGTAGCGCTAGAACACATTTGCTCATGCCTTCAAGTATGTTTATACAAAAAATCTAGGGAGGCTGTTCCAGTATTTTGGCTTGTCACGTCAATTACGGTGACTTTGATCTCAATTCCCCCAAAATACAAGCAGACTCTGATTTCGCGATCCTTTCCCTTGGAGATGTCGGGAGAAGAGACTATTACCTTTCCTATGGATGGGCCAACTTCTTGGTCTGTTGTGAACTTTGCATTCTGATTACTTGATGTGTAAAATTCAACCTCAAACGACGTCTGGCCACTAGTTAGTGGCGAATAGGTAAAATACCTTCTTTCTTCAACTTGAACGACTTCGCCCTCTTTAACAAGAACGTCAAGGAAGTCCTTGCAGTAGATAACTCCTTCCAATTCCCTTTTTTGTCGATGGGATGAATACTGGCATCAAACAGACGGTAAATCTCAATACCATAAGTAGTAGACATCTTCCGGGAAGCAATGATGCCAGGTCTTTGACCAAACATTACCGCTCCCTGAACCACAGCAATACCGGCGTTGTTAGGGACAAGGATGGTGAACTGACTGCTAAAATGCCTCTTAATGGCGTCTTGGAGTAACACGGATTCCGCAAATCCCCCAACGAGAAAGAAGAATTCCACTTTTTTCAAGGCACGGCTATTAAGAAGATTTTTCAGGTGCTCTACGATCCCTTTAATCACTGGATCAAACAACTTTTTCATCGCCGTGGATCCCAAACAGAAGTATTCGTTTCTGACAAATTTTACGTCGTCAACTGCACAGGAACTCGCAAACCGTTCTGCAAGATCATGTTCACCATACTCTGAGACCAGTGAAGTAAACGTGCGAGAAAGTCAAATTCCTTGTTGTTTCACACCCTCTGAAGCTCGACGTCCTCGTTTCCTTCATTTCAAATTCCTTCATCACCTCGAGCCATTCTCCGGGGTATTTTTCACGGAATATCTCAACAAACGTTAGTCCCAAAGAACTTCTTAAGCAGGGACACGAACTCCTCGTCAACTTTTGTTCCACTGTGTGGTCCTCCTGTCACTTGATGGACTTCTTTAATATTGCCATTTGTCAGGATTTCATGAGCTGTGACATCTAATGTTCCGCCTATGAACAATAAAGCAAGCTCTAATGTGTTCCGCAAGAAACGGTAACACAAACAACAATTCAGTTTTAGATGTTAATGATTTGCAGCGCCGTTATCCCCTGCAAGCCAAAACCAGTGAATAGCGCTTTCCGCGCTTCTTGTTGGCTTGCCAAAATTTAACTGTTTTTTTTTTTTTTGCTGGACCTTTGCGTACTTATCTTCGGGCCCAAAAAGACTGACTTGTTTTCTTTTTCTTTCTTTTTTTTTTCCCTGAGGTGACGGCTTGAGGCAGGTTTTTTTCCACTCCATGAGTCTGCAGTCGCTTTGTGTTACCTTTTTATCATCAACACCTTGCATATGCGACGCTTGGTTTAACAGACGTGTTGATTTAACAAAACTTGCAACTTAATATAAAAACGCTCTGAATTGTAAAAGCACCTTTATTAGTTTGGAACAGTGTAAAACTAGCCCATGTACAAATAATAAGTCGTCAAATCTCATTCAAAGTTCAGTTGTGAAATATTTGCAATCATTTGAAATAACAATTATGATACGCATGTCAACTATTCGACCAATTCTCAATGTCTCATATCCACCAAGCGCGAGAGACGGTAGTGAATAAGAAAATATCGGCCCGAGGTGTGGAAAAAAACGCAAAAAAAAAAAAAAAAAAAAAAATGGAGCAAACACCGATATTCTTTTATTAAAACCTGGTTTTTAACATACACAGACGTAGCGCGATGTTGACAAGGTTTCTCTAACAATGGTAGCTAGCCCACAAAACTACAAAAAATATCGGCGCAAGATCGCTTAGACCGTGGTGCACCGAGTAATACCGAGCAGGTAGGCCACTCTATGTGTTCATGGTTTAATATAGAGAATCTATGAGGGCTATGAATAAAGCTCTGATAATTGCACATCTAAATCACATCTAGGTCTGAATATCCCTATAAAGTTAAATGAAACCTTAATCGACTCATGTATGGTGTTATTTCGCCTTCCTGGGCCGTCTACAGCGCCTTATAGCGAAATTACTTTTGGCCGGTTACGGTTAAGACAAGAGAGGGAGACAAGGCTTGCAACTTAGCGGCCGTCAGCCGCGACCTCCTCCACTTCAAACTAGAATTAACGCAAAAATACTGAAAATCTCACCTGAATGGCGACGGATCTTGATAGATGAGTTTTTTCTCTATCTCTTCGCCGAATTTGAACTTCATCCCTCCAACAGTTTCCGAGAAAATCGATGCTGAAGTCACAAATACAGCTTTCTCAATATGATCGGTGCCAAACTCAGCAACCAAAGGAATTCAAGAAATGCAGGCCGTTTCAAATCTATCAATCAGCGCTTGGATTCCCATGGTTTTCCCGCGGGAAGCCAAAAAAACCGCCGAAAGCCAAGCGCTGATTAGTAGATTTGAAACGGCCTGCATTCCTTGAATTCCTTGGGTCGCTGAGTTTGGCACCGATCATATTGAGAAAGCTGTATTTGTGACTTCAGCATCGATTTTCTCGGAAACTGTTGGAGGGATGAAGCTCAATTTCGGCGAAGAGATAGAGAAAAAAACCCATCTATCAAGATCCGTCGCCATTCAGGTGAGATTTTTCAGTATTTTTGCGTTGATTCCAGTTTGAAGTGGAGGAGGTCGCGGCTGACGGCCGCTAAGTTGCAAGCCTTGTCTCCGTCTCTTGCTTACATGTAACCGTAACCGGCCGAAAGTAATTTCGCTATAAGACGCTTTAGACGGCCCAGGAAGGCGAAAAAACACCATACATGAGTCGATTAAGGTTTCATTTAACTTTGTTGGGATATTCAGACCCAGATGTGATTTTAGATGTGCAATTTTCAGAGCTTTATTCATAACTCTCATAGATTCTCTATATTAAACCACGAACACATAGAGTGGTCTGCCTGTGGTATTACTTAATTGACTGAAATATTGGATCGGCAAGAGACCAATCTGATCGCAAAATTTTAGTTCTTGGCCCACTGAACTTGCTTAGTCGCTTGATAGAACGTTTCCCTCTTGAAAGTCAAAACTAATTCTTAAAAAAAAAAAAAAAATTCCCGCCTCTTTCTCTTCCAATCAGAAGTCAAACCAAACCTAATCGTTCACGCCCCGCTGCAGCTACACGTATTAAACGTCGGTTTGGTTAATCCCTGGATTGTCTATGTTCATTGTCATTGGTCAGAGTGATTACTTATGTTTTTGTTTTTCCTGCACTCAGTTAAATACCACTGAGGTAGCTTTGAACCTTTTCTGATACTTTCTCCAATTGAAATACACTATAATTCCAACTCCGCGATTTTAATGTGATTCAGACCGAATTTAATTTCTAAAGAAATTGCAATCGCTCTCCTCTATAAGAATAAAAGTAGCACCTGACCGGGGATTGGAAGAAAAATCGAGTTCTCATACCTCTAAGATAGCAAGATCTTTTGTATCCAAATGGGAAGATATAGTGTAATAATAGGCATTCCGACCAAATGAAAGAGATGTTGCTCATGCCCACTTATACAATTTCCAACCATAGTTAATATACTGAGGGGATTGGTTATGAACTCCGGCAAACCATCAATGAAGTAAACAAAGAATAATGATGCTAAGATTTATGTAGGAAGGTCCACGACCGGGAAAAATCTTTTGTTTTACACTATGCTTGAATGACCATACCAAAACATTTCTATTGGTTAGTTCCTCAGTACGGAATACACAACTATTGTATTTTGTGTACCTTCAAAGCCAAAAAAGAGAACAAAAACAGACAGCCAAGATCTTTGTCGGGCTTCATGACCATTCCTCGCCATTAAATATGTTTCAACAAACATTTTCGAAAAAGTATTTTTCCAATTGCTTTCACTAGTATTCTCTCGGATTCCTGGATAAATGGCAAACACAAAGTGATCGTTTTGGTCAAGGGAAAAGCCTCGTACTAGGGTACATTACCTCCAATATCAATCACTAGGTATCTTGATCCATGGCCAGGCCTCGCAAAGACGTCAGACACACTACCATCTCCCTTCTTACTGGAGAAGTCTCTCATCTTTTTTTCTCTGCAGTACGCAGAGGCGCATTCCGGTTCCAAGGCAATGAGCAGCTGCTCAGGATTATCAGCTGATGCAATCCCGGCCTTAAATTAAAAAAACAAAATCAAAAATAGATCACAGATGACGTCAAAATGTAGTAAGAACAAAAAAGTGACACACGAGCCGTAGCCGAGTGTGTCAATGATGTTCGTACCACATTTTGACGTCTTCTGTGATCTAGTACTGAACAGACAGTTTTCCAATTTCTTACCCCTAAAAGTGAGGCTGCAAGGGTAGTTGTGGCCGGCTTGGTCCTACAAAATGGATGTCTTTTGGTCATGGCGTCATGTGACGTCATATGAAGTTCAATCATCTCACGTTTGGCCGCAACTTGGTAATATTTACCTTATAAGCAGCTTCCCTCATGAACTGCTTACCCGCGGGTTTCCAAATGGCGGGAAACTGTTATAACCCACTGGATGTCCTTGGCACTGTAATGTTCATCACCAGTTCTTTCTTGGATGATTTCAATAGCTTGATCTTTAAGGTATCTTATCGAGTGAGAAAAGACGTGTAGAACATCCACCTTCTCTGCCATTTCGTGCTGAGAGCTTGGTATTACGGTCCAAAGTCTATTACAAATAAATTATTATGTTGGTTATCATGTTTAAAAACAATTATGAGCAGTATTGTTACAACAGTATTATCATGCATCGGCAGTTAAAAACGAAAATAAGTTGTAGCCGATGAGTTTTCAAATGCTAGTTTTCATGTATACAGGCTAGGAAATGAAAATGTCAAAGCGCTAAAGCCGCTGAACTGTTTCTGACCCGTTTTGAACAGATAAATAATAAAGGGAGACTTTTTTCAAGGCTCTCCAGCAACGATTCCAACCACTCAATCTACTGGTTTTGGGAGGGGGTGTCCCCCAAGACAAATGATAGTTCTTGACCTTTATCCCTTTGGTATAGTCTACAATTTTATGTAAGTTTTATGCTTTCGCGAAAATATAAGATTTACCTCTGATATATGAAGCTTCATTTTAAACTGTTTGAAGTACAGATACTCTCTATCTTCCCCGCTGACGAAACTGGCATACTTCTCATCCGCTTCGTATCCAAACGAGTCAAATTGACCATCGGGACGCAGAAGTAGAGAGGTTGGTGTTTTGAGAGTTGCACCTCCCTGGTCATGGCCCCATGCTTTGTTCATGTGAATCCCTCCTTTTCCTTCTTTGTGATTGAAAGCAAAGGCAAAGCCACGGAATGTTGTACCGAAGTCGATGGCTACTACTGCTATGTAGCTTAGCTCTCAGAATATACCAAAACCTTCAAAACGCTGCAAAGAGAAATATTTTGTTCAAAGACGTTTTGGAAATCATTCTGCTTCGTACTGCTGCTTCCCAAAGACGTAATAGTCGTAATAATACCCACAGATAAATCCTCCGATCCGAGTTGACATGGCTTTTTCTTGTATATTTTGTAGACGCCTGCAGTATCGATGTGTGACTCAGTATTTCACGATAAGACTGTACTTATTATTCAGTGGCCACTCTTTTAACCTACTGAACTTAAATATGATGAAGCTACAGACAATTAAAACGGCACAAAGTTAACTTATTAATTTACCTAATGTCCTTTCGAATCTGAAGCTATAGCCAAGTGGGATTAATTGCGTTTCGCGATGCAATGTTTGGTTCGATTCGACATGTAACGCGCTTCACTGGAGCGACGAGTCGTGAAATGTCAAATAAAACACATCGACTACATTGAGACAGAGCGAAAATTATCTGCTTTTATTTTTAATCTACCAAATCACGGTTCAACTGCGAATTCTCGTTTTGTTTTGTTTCGTTTTCTTAGTCGGCATATCTTTCACAAGGGTGAGAACTCATGAGGCTATTGTAGTCTTGAAAACGTTTACGATGCTCGCGTACTCGGATAAAAAAATAAGAATGATGAATAAGAAAAGATAGAAAAACTGCACTCTAAGTAAACCTGTTTTGCTCATAACAAAACATTAGAATAAGAGGAATTTTAGAAGTGATTTATAAGTAACTGTAGTAAGCAAGAACGTCTGCCTATATGTAATAATAATTTTAAAAGCACGCTATATCATCTTGCATTTCCGGAGCGCCTCCAAATCCATTTCCGGTTTACACAGAAATTGATTTCTTGGAAATCAGGCGCATAAATTATTCCAATAGCATAATGAAATTTGGTGTTTTTGTTATTTATCGTGCGATTAGGAATAAGCAGGCAACAGGGAGAAATGATTTCCTAAAGTGGAACAAATTCATGGCTACCAGATAAATTGCCGAAACTCTGTGAACTTCGTCTGACTCGGGCTGTTAATTTTATCTTGTGTCAGTTTTCTAGCTTGAAAACGGAAGTGATTTGACGCATCACAAGCTCCTTTGCTATTATCTTACTAGGGAGGATATATCTTGAATATGGTACACTTTTACACTGATTATTTCACTTTTCAAAGCAGTTAATTCCGTGTTTACTTTTTACAAAGTCACAGTTCAGGTTGAATTCTGGGGAGATAGAGGAAATAATGTATTTGCTAGCTTTACTTTCAACACTTACTCGACCTCTAGTCCACATGTTCAACCAATCCATGCGATCTGAACACAATCAACTTACAATACTTGCGTAAAGATTGATTCTCTTACCCTTGAATGCCCATGAATATTACCCTTGATGTCTTTACACTGACACTCCAAAGCTAATTCGGACTAAATTTCAAGTCTGCTCGAAACTTTCTTCCGAGAATCGACCAGACGAGGAGGAAAATTTCCCTAATGGACGTCGGTGCTGCGATAGGTTGAATGGTCAACATCCGTTTATTCTCAGAAACTGCAGGGGTCAGCCGAATCACGAGTTGTTATGGGCGAGTGTTTTTACCGAGGAGCGAAATAAAGAACCGTAAGACCGGTTGGTTCATGCAAACATTTTTCTCTTTTTGTTAATTACAGCGCAAGACCGGCCAAGTACGGAATTCAGGGCAGAAAATCAGTCGTTTTTCTTGGAGGGTCCAACATAGGCTTTGTCCATCCCGCTTCCCACCGCTTTTTTTGCTTCATCCCGCCATCCCCGCCCAACGAAAACGTTTCCATCCCGATCCCGTCTGCTTGTACTTGTCAATAAACGTTACTGGTAGACTAGTCTTAGGGCCTGTTTACATGGAGGTGGGGACCCCAGGTAGGTGAGGTAACCCGCCCTAGCCGTGGTCGAAAAATGGCCGCGTTTACATGCAAGCTTACAACCCCGGGGTCCCTGGGGTGACGTTACTAGACGTTGTTGCTTGGTCGCTAGGCGTGTGAATAGAGAAAATGGCGGGCGAACGACGCATTTTGGCGGTCAGTGTTCTTTTCCTCTCATTATCTGCTCTCGCTGCAACATTTCAGTGCTGTGGCTTTTTACTTTTTAAATTTGGCACGCTTTGTCGGGCTTGCAATGTAACATGAACTCGACCCCGGCTAGGCGGGTTACCCCACCTTGAGTCTTTACATGGCAAATGCGACCCCGGCTGACAGGGATTACCCTACCTGGCAGACCGGGCAACCCGC
>JAHPZR010019788.1:5000-7500 GCA_019787425.1 Platygyra sinensis
TTCCGCTCGCTGTAGCGGTCCGTATGAGAGAATTCCGCCCGCTCCAGGAACCAATCAGATTGCAGGATTTGTTGAATTCCGCCCGCTCACGAGCCGAAAAAAAGATAAATAAGGTTTCTTTGATTTTGCAATGACAATACAAAATCAAAGAAACCTTATTTATTCAAGAACTACAGCCAGCTTTCACCGTCAACGTCGGAGGTGAAAAGCTGATGCATTATTTATCTACTCCAGTTTTATATTTTACTGTTAGGTATTTGCTTAATCTAGGTCCCAGTCCCTCACCTTTTCTTTATATTTAATAGCTATTTTAAATTTCAATGGGTACTTTTTGAAATGTATGTAGAGTACATACAAAACGTCAAGTCTTAATCAAAAATGTGCAAAGTTCAATATGTTTATCAATGCTGTTTGTGTCTCATTTTTGATCAAACTAGATGGCCTAAGGGCAAAAGTAATTATGATGGTTATATATTTTTCCGTCTTACGGCATGAACACGCGTGTCATACTGGAGGTACATCGGGTGAGAAAAACGTTGTGTATGTGTGACTCGCACACAAACAAAAACTAACCACTTAACTTATTTGCATTTTCTGGCTATTTTTCCTGACAGAACACCTATGGAAGAGATGAAGGAAACAAAGGAAGCAGTGCTTACGTTGTTTAAGGTCATAAGTAAAAGTATGATTGACCTGCTCCGACAATGGGAGCAGAATATGCCTCGAGAGTAAAGGTAAAGAGGAAAAGAACCTAGTGTAACTGTTGTCGATACTTCAACTCAACAACATTTGTAGTTTTTTGACCATTTGACGCGAAAATATGCTAGGATATTCCTCCGCGGACATTATCTGTTCCGAGAAGCGAACACTTTTCCGAGAGAGTAGCTCGAGGAAAACTGTGAGTTTCGAAGAACAGATAATGCCCAAGGACAAATATCCGAGCTTACAACCCACCTATTAATTTTTGATTGATTTTATTGGCTATTTTACGTCACGTGGAATAAATCTCTGGACAGTTATCACGCAATAACCCCCGCCCGAGTCGATATTTGTCCTCCGATTTTTTCCGTCGAAGAGAAACATGGTCAGCACAAGAATTTCAACTTTTCTTTTCTCTTATTTAATATGGAAGGAAACCAAACTAGTGTTACTGAGTCTAGCGATGGTGATATAAAAAGCTGATGGCAAGTGCTGTTCCGGAAAGTACATAAAAGTCACCAAAAATACGCTGCCAAAGTCTTTAAAGGTGGATAAAGTCACGAGTAGACTTTTAATATTTAGTCCTACGTAAATTTAAAACCGATTCATTTTACAAAATAAAGATTTAATACAATGTGATAACTAACTATAAAATAAACCAACGTTCACGTCCGACTTTAGCGTGAGGAAGGAGAGAAAAATTCCAGTCGCACTTGAAATCATGGAGCCGGCAGAATTGTCAACCATGTTGAAACCTTTTTTACGCAGAAGCCAGAAAATTCAGTGGAAGGAAAACCATACAGTCGCAACACTGTGAAAGCCAATTCGTTCCGGGCTGGACAGGTTTTTTTTTTTTTTTCCGGTTCCCTTCAAAGAAAGCCGTTTGCTATTATTTGGGATAAGTATTCAAGCCGGCAAACGAAGCTCTAGATCCATCACTGAAAGATCTTGCGCGACAGGGATTGATTTCTTTCACAAAGCACAAGCGTCCAATTTCTAGCGAAGACCCTGAAGTCCTCTATGCAGCAAATCAGCTTGGCCTGAATGCTCCAGAAATTTTTGCAAATTCGGCATGGTTTAACACCATTCTCTACTTCGGAAAGAGAGGCTGTGAAAACCAACGCGAGATGAAACCCGGTGACCTTTAGCTCAAAACAACAGCAACCGGCTGAAGTACTTCATCTCAAGCGAGAGAGCGACGAAAAATCAGTCCACCTTCAAGTGCAACAGATTTTACACATTCTGTGTTTCACAGATGTATATTCTGAGACTGAAATACATTTCTTTCTAGTCAAGTTTATGAACAGTACGTCGGAAAATATGAACCAAACGCGCCAAGTTTTTTTACGAGAATTAATCTCACATGACAGCTTGTCAAATGTGGTCCAATCACAGTAGAGATAAAGTAGTTAAACCAATCAAATTACGTTGCTCCCTCACGTCAACCACGCGCATTCGCCATCAGTTCACCAATGGCTTTTTTACCAAGTTTACGAGCGGTTTTTTGCGAACTGAAAATTAATGGGAGGGTTATAAAATAAATGAACCCCTTTGTGGCTTGCTGGTATGTCGGCTGATAATGTCCTTGGCTGAGAGATTGTGCTCAAAATTTCACATTTGCCCTCGAAGCTTCGCTTCTCGGCCAAATGTTCATTTTTCGGACAATCTCTCAGCCGCGGACATTATCAGCCGACATACCAGCCGCTTGAAGGGGTTCATTTACTAAATATTTCGCCCCAGATGGAGACTATCGTGTTTATTATCCTTCAAATCTTTTACGCAACGCGTGCAGTTTTGAAAA
>JAHPZR010019789.1:0-17553 GCA_019787425.1 Platygyra sinensis
CTGGCCTTAAACACGCAGTAATACTGGAAATGAATCAAGAAAACAGAGAAATGAATTAGATGGATGCTTTAAGATCGCGCCTTATCTTTTGATAACAGTATTTGATGGCAAGGCTCTATTCAAATCTCTCCACGACTACAAAAGTTGTTTCTTGATACTATGCGGGGAGTATTCTAATCGAAGTGTCCACTAGTTTGTTTAGAATGAACTGTGATATACATGTCTTTCTATGTAACTAGTCACCCATCGACAGACTTCCGTATTTTTCCATTCACTTATTTTCTTTGAGTTGTACCGACACGTGTAAATGAAATAACTTATTAGTTCTACTCTACACTACATTGTAAATTAGGCACGATAGGGATTTTAATGTGCTCGACTTTCCCAAGAAAACTTCGAACTCGATATTACACACAGCCTTCCATTCTTATGGCCGTAGTGTATAAATAAACTTGATGTCTGACCGTGCGAGATCTTTGTTATGGTTTTGACATTTCTCGGTATCTGATTGTTTTGCCTTATTGTGGCAGCATGTTGGTTTTGGGTTCACCCGCCCGGCGCCTCGACGCTGCTTCTTTTAATTAAGACTACGAGAGAGTGTGGACCAGTTAATAAATAGAACAAAAGATAGAATCTTAGAATGACTAAAGAACTTCGTGAAATTTTTATGAGTTTCCAGTGGGGCGGTGATTGTGCACAGAATATAATCAGCAAAAAATTCACTTGCATTGGGGTCGAATTAGGCTTGAGTATAATAAAGAACGACTTAAGCCAAAAATTATGATCGTGTTAGATACCAGACTTAAAATTTTCGACGAGCTAAAGAATCTTAATTTGTCCGCAATTTTTTAAGAAACTCCTCTACAACTTGTGAAATGAAACTATTATCTTAACCAGTCGAGACAAGTCTTATCTTAGCTCGTGTATCGACAATCGTTATTTCTTGAACCAATACAAGAAATTCCGCAGCCCCGTATATTGACAGCATTTACCAGAACCTGTCCAAATAAATGTGTTCGGCCCACGTCCTCGTCATTAATAAAAATCATCAATTTTTCAAGACACTTTCGAATCTATCTAATGGAAAAATACCTATATGAATAGATTTGAAATTAAGCGGAATAAAAATCACTTCCTTTGGGCTTTTAAGGTCACACAAAAGACCCCTGAGTGGCGTGAGAAGACTTCCAAATGCCCCAGCGGTTGTCCGTCAAAAGAGATCGGAGATGAGAAAAAGCAAAATTAATCCCATTTTGAAACCTAGGGTTACTTTGTCACTAATTTCCTTGACCACACTAATAGAAAAATACCCTCCATTCACAGATCATATATTTGTTTGCTATCATAGTTCTGACAGACGAATATAAAACCTGAGTGGCATATCACCGCACCACAAAAGCCAAAGGCACGCAGCACGGATAGCATCGAACGTAAGCCTAACAATTCTGAGCGCGTTCATCATGGAAAAAATTGCATCACTAGTAATATTTGCTGCCTTCTTTGCCCTAACCTGTAAGTCTTCGATTTTTATTTACATCTATCTTTTTAATACTATCTTATTTTCATGTTTTCAAACTCGTTTGGAATGACATTTTCCTTTCCATTTCAATTATGAAATGATTTTGTAAAGGAAGACCAGTTTTTTATTTCTTAACGGACAAGAAATGTTTGTCTCTATTTTTGCTGGATAAAGAGGTGAAGTGAAGGAAAATTATTACAAGCGGCTATAACGTTTTTAAACACATCTGGTTTAGCTAACTCCGTGATTCCTAAGAAACGACAGATATGTCCCCTTTGCCTTCATGAAGATTAAATTATTTCCTACATTATTACTACTTCCAAAAAGAACGAATAACGTCTTTGATTAAGCATACAATAACCAAAGCACAAAACGATTATATGAGTGAAAATCATTTTATCGTCTTCTACATCAGTTCTGGACTTAGCACTTATTGCAAATTTCTGAAAGTATAAATTTATGATAAATAATTGCCATCCTTCCCGTTTAACCCAAGTTTTGCCGTTTGAAAACTAGAATTTGATTCAAGGACAGTTCTAAACTTGTCCAAATCACTGGACCGTTTTTGAGTAGACAAGGTCTCTAACGAGTCCGTGATATTATTTTTAATTAGCAATGGCGAAACGTTTTGAAAATTTCAACATCTTTAAGTCGCTAAATTTCTCTTTGACTTATTTTATAGGTTCATTCCCAAGCGAAGATAGAGGTAAGTCAGTGTAAACTCTTTTCCGTCAATAGTCAAAATAAAATATCGAAAAATATTTCTCAAACTACGCATGAACTGTCAGCTCTGCTGAAAGGTCATAATTTTTCATTTGACGATCAAATAGATCTTATTTTCAGAACATTAAAAAGAAATAAGAGATTAGACTTTAAAACGATAAAACCTGGTTGTTTTCTAATACATCACATGACCATTGTAAGCTTTCAAAATAACTAAAAATTTTCATGACCAGAAAACATTTGCAACAGATACCCAAAGGCATTGCCAAATATCACACTGGTTTTATTTTCGTAATGCAACAAGCGCGGCAAAATTAAAGTATTTCGATTGATTGGATGTAACAAACATTTGAGCTGGATAGAATCTGTCTATTTCTATTGGAAGAAACTTTTTTTTATATACTTTCGATTGGTCGCTTCCCCCTCGCTTTGCAGTTGTGCACGTGAAACTTATTATGTCACCGGTTGGCCACAGTTGGCTTTAATATAAAAAGCGTATCATGGAATGTTACTGGTAACAGACAACTCAATTTTGTTTTCTCGATATCTAAATATTTTTTGGGAAAATTTCGATAGGGAAGCACCGCCATTCCCACGCAAAGTTTTTGGATTATCTTTAAGAAAAGGGGTTTAATCTTTCCTTTGTAGAGACAGTTCTGTAATTTTATTTCTGTTGTTTGTCTTTTGAATTAAAATTCATTTACTATTTGACAGCAGATAAATTTTTCGTAATATTACTGTACTTATTTGTGTCAAATGAATATTGCTTACGCAAAGAGAAATATTTTTTGGGCAATCTTGGTTGGAGATGATTTCGCTATCAGAACAAAAATTCAGTTTCATTGACATCTTGAAGACGTGAAGATAATTTCATTTCGCATTTATCAACGGTACTGATGTGTACCAGGCTGACTCATGTATAATTAGATTTGACGATTCACTCTTTCAAAATTTAGAAAGCACTAGACAATAGAATAACGCTTTGCAGCAGGCAAGTTTGGAAGGGTTTTATTTCCAACTACAACTTTAGAACCAACGAGAATGGAATTTTGTTTTTAATGCATTCAAAACACCAAAAAAGTTTTCGGCAAATAGGCTTCGCTTTGTATTGATTCCTTTGTTGCCAAGCAACTACGAACGCGTGGTTTTCGGTTTAAAATTAGACTGTAGAATTCACACCACCTCCTGACGACAGTAAGTCGTTAAAAACTAGAGGCTGAAAGCGACGTCTCAATAATTTATTGTTTCTACGTGCAGTTCCATTAAAGTTTGAAAATATAAAAAAGATTTCTTAAGAAATTCAGCGAAAACAAAAGGCCAGAAAGTACATTATTTCTATGTTTGATTTAATGTACTTTTTAATATTTCTCAGTAATGAATGCCATTGAATTTCTTTTCATTGGCTGTTGATTGCTGTCATCATAAAAATTTCAAATTCCCTTTTTTATTTTAAATGGGTTTTACCAGAAAAGTAAAATAGAATGATCCTGGATTCTTGCATTTTCAAACCAGGTCAAAATTAGTTTTTATTATCTTGTTGTTAAAAATTTACGAAAATTTACGAAGCAATTGACAAGGCTACGCTTTCGTCTTATCAAATACAAGAAACAAATTAAAAATCATCCAGATGGTGAGCAAAATTTCCGTTAGAGGAGTAAACACTTCAAAACATCGAAATTTATTTTCCACGGTATCGAAAGTTTGGTCTTGGTAATTAAATATATTGCGTTCTATTTTATTGTGTTTAAATGAATTCTAGATTGTAAACTTTAATTACTTTTCCAAGCTATTGGACATAAAATAACCCTCGTGACTAAATATTAATAAAATTAACAGTTTAAGATCTACGTGTGGAAATGTCTTTTGGTTATACTTTAGAATAAAGTAAAAGTCGATGTTTTAGTCAATATAGTCCTGAACATTTACTATAATTCTGTGTATAAAAAATTGCTGATTTCGATTCAAAGTTGCTCTACTTCTCAAACACAGATTTACGTCTCAACGTATACTGTATACACGTACGGGTCTTAGTTTTGAAACCAAACTGTTTGTAATAATTAATTGTACCTAGTTTTATGCCTAGCTTTGCCCTTGCGAAAAAAAAAGACTTTTTAACCTTTTCTGACAGAAATTAACTGAAAAATGATCTATAGCTAAAAATGAAAGGATAGGGTTAATCTCAAGTCTGCGATCTCTTTTGTAGTGAAATTTTTATTTACATTTAATTACTTACAAATAACAAATGCGGCTGTATTCTTGATGAATAATGTTTTTCTCACTTTGGTCCTAATAATAAGAGCGTTTTCAAACCGCTAGACGGTGTCACTTTGATTTCTGGTTCTCACTTATCAAAAAAGAGTTCTAAAAGGTTGGCATGGGGAAAGAGAGATTTATATAAAAAATAGTCTAAACTTATTTTATAAATTTTCGAAGATTTTCTTCGGTCTTGTTTTTGTTTGAACAAAAACATATTTGTTTCATCTTCGCAATAGATTTTTCCTGTAGCTTTAAAACTCATTGAAGGCCCTTATTCAGTTTCACGGTCATTTCTATTCTTAACTCTTTGATTTTCATCACTTTCTCTTCATATCAGTTTTTTACGTATGATTCGCTCAGTTTACTTTTCATCGGGCCACGTACAACATGCAAACTAAAAACATGCAGGTCACTTCTTGTATAATACTTTGAATTCTCAGTAATAGAGAAACTTATCAAAACTAAATCTTATACATTAAACAATTTTAGCTCCTTTTTTCGATGAAATGGCGACGATAGAGAAATAGCGAAAATAACAGAAGCCTTGGAGGACTCGATTTTAATTGGTGCCTCACTTAACAAAAATTCCAGTTTCTAAAGACGTTTTCGCGACAAATTTATTGCTGGTATATGGCGCTACAGATTTGCACTTGGCATAAATATAAAAACTTGATTTTCGACAGTTTTTCATTATATTTACAGTTTTGCATTTTCTTTGTCTTCACATCATGATGGCAGATATTTGAGGTTTTATATTTTCGTTTTGCTTCAAAAGGTCATGTCAATATATTTTGTCTTCCCAAGCAAAGCTATTGTTTTTGACGATTTGCATTTAAAACAGGGTGGATTGCACAAAATACCGTGTTTATAATGTTAAAATCTTCAACTGAACTTGCCCGGAAAAAGATTGTCTTAAAAAAGATATTGAGGACAGATGGTTTACCATCAGAACAAGTCGAAAAGTCGCTCGATAGATGACATTTTGACAAGTTTAATACTCTTTAGAAATCAACACCCCAGAAGTACATTTTACTTTCAATTTAAAGACATCAGCTGAGTTTATAATTTTTAAAATGCTTACAGGACGTTACAGATATCCATAACCTTAACATTACGATAAACTGACCGGTAACATAAACGTAAAGTAACTGTAAAAAATTATTTTGTCATTTCACTGGGAAAATTACGAATGTCACAATGAAACTAATTAAAAATCCCAAAGTTTAGATTCTGCAATATTTAAACAAGTAAAATAGTGAGGTGGTTTAACGAAAAAAATCGTTACAGACTGGAAGAAAGCACCATACTTGGCACACAAGCCCTTTATGATATGGCAAACAAATTTAGTCTGGGTGTCACGTGATCCGATCATCCGGGGGAGGGGGCGTGACAGCCAATTCATTTTGCGACAGTCTTTGCTAGCATGGAAACGAGGCTTAAATATTTAAATGTTGTAAATTATGCTTAGAATCAGTTAACATTTGCCTAAAAACATTAGAAATAACTATTTGGTACTCTTTTCGTTTCACAAAGACTTAAGAGTGCTGATGATGTAGTCACGTGACAGTCACATGCTGAGATTTCTGTCCTCTTGCACATACAGTTTTACTGAATACGTAAGAACAATGTCATCACAGAATGAACTAACGAAAAGGTACATTTATATCGTGGTTATAGTTATATCCTAAACTACAAGTCGCGCCAAGACATTATAATGGGAATCAACTCACGGAGATGTCTCTGAGGGGGAAAGGGGGGGGGGGAGAGAGGTTACCAGTGATGAAAACTACTTTGAAAACTGGATAGCAATACGGTATTTGGAATTTATTCTTTAAAGATGAGATCAGTGTTAATTATTGCTGCATTCTCCTGAACACTGACATAACCCTGTGCAAGGACGATTGACTTTTCTACATTTGCATATGCCAGCACATCCCTGTTTGCAGTCACATTTAAGGAGCTCAAGACAGGCTTTGGCCGCTTCAGGAAGGGTCATCCAGACAGGTTTCCACGTGCCATCCATTTCACACCAACCCCATCCCTCGGGTGAAGGAACCATTTGAACAGAATGCAGACTTGTGTACTAGATGCTACTTTGGCAAACTGCTCTTAAAGCGTGCTGTAATAGTGAGTCCTACATAAGCAAAATTAGAAATCATCTTCTTTACTTTTGTCCCTGTCGTCACACATTAAATGTTATTACTACTAAGACGGAACATGAAATAAATATGAACAGTAGAATAATTGGTGGACAGTCCGCTGAATTTCACTCCTTACAAAATGTCTGGAATTCAATTTATCTGTGTAGGAGGTATGTTCTCCAAGGTTCTGTTCTTTTTGGGGAAAATGTCTTTGCGGGCTTCATTTACATTGAGCACATTGCTGCTCTTGTTGTTAAGAACTATTGTAAATCTCTCGATAAGCTTGAAGATGGAATCATCCGTGTCCACCTGGTATAAAGGGTGATTTTCCAGGAACTTAAATGCCTCTGTCACGTCAGGAAATGACTTCCATGCTTCCCATGCAGACTTCTTACTTACCCTTGACAAAGAAACGAGAGGTCGAGTCTCATCCAGTGACTGAATGAAACATAGGGAGTGCCCAAGATATTTCAGGTCCAAGAAACGTGCAGGTGAAATTCACACTTATGTATTGGACATATTTGCCCATGCCCAAACCAATCCAGATGGCTGCAGATGGATATGAGGCGATCATGTCGTGAAAAAACCCTATTAATATGACGACAACATCCGTAGCCACTGTTCGAACAAAAACCTGCTTGTATCACTGGTATTTGTCCAGCGCTTGTTGAATATGTACAGCAATAGACCCTTCTCCAAAATGGCGGCGGAAAATTCGAATAAGTTAAATTAAAAACGTATACCAACACTAGAAAGAACACCTTTACTTTAGTAACCCTGCAAAGTTTCATCATTTCAAGTGTAATATCAGCTGAGAGAATGTAAGTTAAAAATTGAAAAAAATTACAGACGTTTATGAGTCGTACAAACGTCTGTAAATTTTTCAATTTTTAACTTACATTCTCTAAGCTGATATTACACTTGAAATGCGGAAACTTTGCAGGGTTACTAAAGTTAAGGTGTTCTTTCTAGTGCTGGTATACGTTTTTAATTTTAGCTAATTTTAACTTTTTTGAATTTTTAGCCGCCATTTTGGAGGTCTATTCTTGTGTCGGCTTCCTGGTGGTCGCATCTCTGCATATCGCTAGAGCCTCTGCTTGTGACAACAGATTGGTCCGAGGTGATGTTTACTTCCCTGTTCTCGACAAACTGGAAGTTTGGAAGTCTGCTTGCCAGGAGAGCAAAGAGTTCTTTCTGAGTTGTCCTGCAGAAACGTGTTCCGATTTGGAGGAATCTTGGTTTCACCTGTCACTTTTCCCAAATCTCAGTTTTCTAAACTCGCACAGAGATGGTGGGTAGGTCTAGGTCTCCATTTCGATGCTGCGTGGCTATGTACATTAGGCTAAAATGGTTGCAATCGCTTCTCAGAGCACTCACTTGCTTTTTTTGACATTATTTTAGGATGCTCGAGATTTTGCTAACAATTCAAAAGTAACTTCTGGCCCAAACTTCAAACTAACTGGGAAACGCATCAAGTTCCTTAAATTGCTCTACATTCTGCAGAAAAGCCTTGTACACTTGTTCGCAACTCTTTGTGAGGACTATCTACAGGGCATTTTAAAGGCTCTCCTTTACGGCTATCACAAAATAATAATCCATTGCCTCTAGACAATTGAATTTAGATACAGATATAGATAAGCATTTGTCTGACTAAAATACATATATTTGACGAAATTGTTTTTATGTAGACTTCTGCGAATGTAATAGCAATAAAGATTTGGTTTCCATATGTTCAAAAGGGAGCTTTAAATAGAGCATAAAAATCCAAATGAGCACTTCGGCATTTTGTTGGCTAAGATAGGGGAAAGGTTTCATTTGCTTGTTTTACAGTACAACACCAAATTGTGGACAGAACTTTATCATCACAGCTCCCAGATGAAAGGACGCTTTTTTACCTTCCACAGAAAACGTAACCAAAAAGTTATGCTGTAGTTTAGTAAATGCACTTTCCCGCTCTTGGCACCAGTTGTATTAGCCTTTGCATACATGGCAGCGGTTCTTTATTTTTATATTTCCTTGGTTCTTCATTCTTTTAATAAACAACCAAGGGAAAAACTTAAACGGAAAAACGATTTCAGCTGCATCCTCCGATGTATCCTCTGCATCCTCTACATACTCATTATACAACATGAGCGGAACTCAACTGCATGCTCTAAAGTCAGTTTATTCAGCAAGTAGATCATGGCATAAACACTTTAAGTCTATTTAAATGAACTACTGAACCTAATTTGTAAGTTGCTTATGTATTTTAGTTTAATTTGCTAATCAAAAGCATTATAAAAGTAATCACCGATTTAGCAGCCTCGTTTTCATGCTGATAAAGGTTATCAAGAATTGAAATGAAGTGTCCTTCTCCCCGGATCATCAAATCACGTGGCACCCAGGCTAAATTTGTTTCTTACACCAAAAAGATTCATTGTGCCAAATTTCATGCTTTCTTCCACTCTGTAAACATCACGCCTTAAAATCACCCTTAGCCACCTCACTAAAATAGTAAAAACACTTTATGGAAGATCTCAATGGTTTTAATCCGAATGGTTAGCTCGACAGACTGTAATCCACAGAAGTTCAAGTTGTACTCGTTATTTGGAACAGTACCACTTGAATGTACTATTCAATAGCTTTCATCTGGATGATCACACACCAGGGTCTCATCTACCGACTTGAAAGGTCGACGGTGAACCGGAATAGGTTAACAATTATTCTAACCCATAACCATTTTCTTAGATTTCACAGAAAATGAATGGATGGAGCAAGCCCTACGTTAGTACAATAAGTAACTCTTTAAAGATAACTGTAACTTTTTCTGTTCCTTTGGTTTTCTTTTCTTTTTCGTCCAATGGAGAAGGTTGTGTTGAAAGAAAATAGAGGAGCAGCGAGATTGATTTATCGATCACCGAAAGTGCGCTTGGTTTGAAAGCTGTGATTTTTTTTGTTTTAGTTTATTCCTGAAAGAAATATTCGTTGATTGCAATAATAATAATCATCACCATCATCATCTAACAATAATCAAATGATCTTATATCCATCTTTCATCATCATCATCATCATTTATTTCTTAATAACAACCTACATTTTACAGTTGGACTGGCCCGTGGATAGCTATGCAAGTCTAGGCAGGCCAGTCGATCAATCACTATCTTTTCTATCAAGTTGTTATTACGTTTTGCCATTATTTGTGGGAAAACTGGAAACCTTATCTAAAAATAATTTGAGAGGGGTTACCTTGGGACTAAGCCCTATATGCATGGGGATTGACACTGTTACCCTTCATGTTCTCTTGGTATTGGTAACTGGTAATATCAAGTTTAACTGTGTATCATCTCGATAACGAAACCAGCAAATTCGTTACGTACCACTCGCTGCAGTCTCTCAGCACTGATATTGCCTGTATCGAGTTTAGTTTGTTACTGCTCAAAATAGAAAAGGAGTGTAAGACCGAGTGTCAGAAATTAAAGAACCGTAGCTATTAACTAGAAGGGCGAGGCACTTGCCTAAGACTGTTTCTTTTTCGTTTCTTTTGTTTGTAGTTATCATAAACACACTACATACCTAGGAAATGAACTTAACCATGGGCATTACCTCAGTCAAAAGTTTTTTTATGACTACGGCGATGGTTGATATACATCTCGATTCTTATTTACAGGAGAACAAGCAGAAGACTCCGAACTTGGTAAGTCGGTCATCTGCCCTTTTGTTGAAGTAATCAAACTTGAGTATCGCTGCAATTTTTCGCCTTCAAATATAAGGATTCAAAATGAATGCGCGCACAGTTGTGAACAGAGTGCTGCCAAAAGTGGATGATCAATAGATCGTTTTCACGTGACGTCATCACTTTCTAAAATCTAAACTAAAGATCCACTAAAGTTTTTATCCTCATCAGGCATAAGAGGCGGTATATTATATTTATATCTGTTTACAATTTTACAGCTCAATAGCGTGCTTCGTTTGGAAACCAGAGCATTTTGAAATTCCGCGTTATGGAGCTGCGTGACAAAAGGCTACGATCGAGTTGGTTAAAAAATAAATGCCTATCTCATGATTTTGAGCCCTTTTAAAAGTTAGAGCATTAGAAAAAGTGCTTATGTAAATGCTTGTTTTTCAGTACTGATAATCAGTCGCCTAGATAGCCAAAGTAAGTTCCAGATGTTTACACTATTTTCCGGCCACCATATTGGTGTACCACGGAGCTACACCAACATGGCGTTTTCATACTGGGCTCTGTAAATTTCTGCCAAAAATATCGACGAGTATCTGAAGTTTGGGGAAATGGACAGGCCTAAAACTACTTGGAGAGGTGTATATTTATTTGTCTTCTATAACATCACAATTTCTTAGCTTTTTCCACTAGATGGTTTTCGATGTGTTATTTTTATTGCGTGACAGTGAAAACGATCTATACCAGCAAATTAAACTAAAATACATAAGCAACTTACAAATTAGGTTCAGTAGTTCATTTAAATAGACTTAAAGTGTTTATGCCATGATCTACTTGCTGAATAAACTGACTTCAGAGCATGCAGTTGAGTTCCGCTCATGTTGTATAATGAGTATGTAGAGGATGCAGAGGATACATCGGAGGATGCAGCTGAAATCGTTTTTCCGTTTAAGTTTTCCCTTGGTTGTTTATTAAAAGAATGAGGAACCAAGGAAATATAAAAATAAAGAACCGCTGCCATGTATGCAAAGGCTAATACAACTGGTGCCAAGAGCGGGAAAGTGCATTTACTAAACTACAGCATAACTTTTTGGTTACGTTTTCTGTGGAAGGTAAAAAAGCGTCCTTTCATCTGGGAGCTGTGATGATAAAGTTCTGTCCACAATTTGGTGTTGTACTGTAAAACAAGCAAATGAAACCTTTCCCCTATCTTAGCCAACAAAATGCCGAAGTGCTCATTTGGATTTTTATGCTCTATTTAAAGCTCCCTTTTGAACATATGGAAACCAAATCTTTATTGCTATTACATTCGCAGAAGTCTACATAAAAACAATTTCGTCAAATATATGTATTTTAGTCAGACAAATGCTTATCTATATCTGTATCTAAATTCAATTGTCTAGAGGCAATGGATTATTATTTTGTGATAGCCGTAAAGGAGAGCCTTTAAAATGCCCTGTAGATAGTCCTCACAAAGAGTTGCGAACAAGTGTACAAGGCTTTTCTGCAGAATGTAGAGCAATTTAAGGAACTTGATGCGTTTCCCAGTTAGTTTGAAGTTTGGGCCAGAAGTTACTTTTGAATTGTTAGCAAAATCTCGAGCATCCTAAAATAATGTCAAAAAAAGCAAGTGAGTGCTCTGAGAAGCGATTGCAACCATTTTAGCCTAATGTACATAGCCACGCAGCATCGAAATGGAGACCTAGACCTACCCACCATCTCTGTGCGAGTTTAGAAAACTGAGATTTGGGAAAAGTGACAGGTGAAACCAAGATTCCTCCAAATCGGAACACGTTTCTGCAGGACAACTCAGAAAGAACTCTTTGCTCTCCTGGCAAGCAGACTTCCAAACTTCCAGTTTGTCGAGAACAGGGAAGTAAACATCACCTCGGACCAATCTGTTGTCACAAGCAGAGGCTCTAGCGATATGCAGAGATGCGACCACCAGGAAGCCGACACAAGAATAGACCTCCAAAATGGCGGCTAAAAATTCAAAAAAGTTAAAATTAGCTAAAATTAAAAACGTATACCAGCACTAGAAAGAACACCTTAACTTTAGTAACCCTGCAAAGTTTCCGCATTTCAAGTGTAATATCAGCTTAGAGAATGTAAGTTAAAAATTGAAAAATTTACAGACGTTTGTACGACTCATAAACGTCTGTAATTTTTTTCAATTTTTAACTTACATTCTCTCAGCTGATATTACACTTGAAATGATGAAACTTTGCAGGGTTACTAAAGTAAAGGTGTTCTTTCTAGTGTTGGTATACGTTTTTAATTTAACTTATTCGAATTTTCCGCCGCCATTTTGGAGAAGGGTCTATTGCTGTACATATTCAACAAGCGCTGGACAAATACCAGTGATACAAGCAGGTTTTTGTTCGAACAGTGGCTACGGATGTTGTCGTCATATTAATAGGGTTTTTTCACGACATGATCGCCTCATATCCATCTGCAGCCATCTGGATTGGTTTGGGCATGGGCAAATATGTCCAATACATAAGTGTGAATTTCACCTGCACGTTTCTTGGACCTGAAATATCTTGGGCACTCCCTATGTTTCATTCAGTCACTGGATGAGACTCGACCTCTCGTTTCTTTGTCAAGGGTAAGTAAGAAGTCTGCATGGGAAGCATGGAAGTCATTTCCTGACGTGACAGAGGCATTTAAGTTCCTGGAAAATCACCCTTTATACCAGGTGGACACGGATGATTCCATCTTCAAGCTTATCGAGAGATTTACAATAGTTCTTAACAACAAGAGCAGCAATGTGCTCAATGTAAATGAAGCCCGCAAAGACATTTTCCCCAAAAAGAACAGAACCTTGGAGAACATACCTCCTACACAGATAAATTGAATTCCAGACATTTTGTAAGGAGTGAAATTCAGCGGACTGTCCACCAATTATTCTACTGTTCATATTTATTTCATGTTCCGTCTTAGTAGTAATAACATTTAATGTGTGACGACAGGGACAAAAGTAAAGAAGATGATTTCTAATTTTGCTTATGTAGGACTCACTATTACAGCACGCTTTAAGAGCAGTTTGCCAAAGTAGCATCTAGTACACAAGTCTGCATTCTGTTCAAATGGTTCCTTCACCCGAGGGATGGGGTTGGTGTGAAATGGATGGCACGTGGAAACCTGTCTGGATGACCCTTCCTGAAGCGGCCAAAGCCTGTCTTAAGCTCCTTAAATGTGGCTGCAAACAGGGATGTGCTGGCATATGCAAATGTAGAAAAGTCAATCGTCCTTGCACAGGGTTATGTCAGTGTTCAGGAGAATGCAGCAATAATTAACACTGATCTCATCTTTAAAGAATAAATTCCAAATACCGTATTGCTATCCAGTTTTCAAAGTAGTTTTCATCACTGGTAACCTCTCTCCCCCCCCCCCTTTCCCCCTCAGAGACATCTCCGTGAGTTGATTCCCATTATAATGTCTTGGCGCGACTTGTAGTTTAGGATATAACTATAACCACGATATAAATGTACCTTTTCGTTAGTTCATTCTGTGATGACATTGTTCTTACGTATTCAGTAAAACTGTATGTGCAAGAGGACAGAAATCTCAGCATGTGACTGTCACGTGACTACATCATCAGCACTCTTAAGTCTTTGTGAAACGAAAAGAGTACCAAATAGTTATTTCTAATGTTTTTAGGCAAATGTTAACTGATTCTAAGCATAATTTACAACATTTAAATATTTAAGCCTCGTTTCCATGCTAGCAAAGACTGTCGCAAAATGAATTGGCTGTCACGCCCCCTCCCCCCGGATGATCGGATCACGTGACACCCAGACTAAATTTGTTTGCCATATCATAAAGGGCTTGTGTGCCAAGTATGGTGCTTTCTTCCAGTCTGTAACGATTTTTTCGTTAAACCACCTCACTATTTTACTTGTTTAAATATTGCAGAATCTAAACTTTGGGATTTTTTAATTAGTTTCATTGTGACATTCGTAATTTTCCCAGTGAAATGACAAAATAATTTTTTACAGTTACTTTACGTTTATGTTACCGGTCAGTTTATCGTAATGTTAAGGTTATGGATATCTGTAACGTCCTGTAAGCATTTTAAAAATTATAAACTCAGCTGATGTCTTTAAAATTGAAAGTAAAATGTACTTCTGGGGTGTTGATTTCTAAAGAGTATTAAACTTGTCAAAATGTCATCTATCGAGCGACTTTTCGACTTGTTCTGATGGTAAACCATCTGTCCTCAATATCTTTTTTAAGACAATCTTTTTCCGGGCAAGTTCAGTTGAAGATTTTAACATTATAAACACGGTATTTTGTGCAATCCACCCTGTTTTTAATGCAAATCGTCAAAAACAATAGCTTTGCTTGGGAAGACAAAATATATTGACATGACCTTTTGAAGCAAAACGAAAATATAAAACCTCAAATATCTGCCATCATGATGTGAAGACAAAGAAAATGCAAAACTGTAAATATAATGAAAAACTGTCGAAAATCAAGTTTTTATATTTATGCCAAGTGCAAATCTGTAGCGCCATATACCAGCAATAAATTTGTCGCGAAAACGTCTTTAGAAACTGGAATTTTTGTTAAGTGAGGCACCAATTAAAATCGAGTCCTCCAAGGCTTCTGTTATTTTCGCTATTTCTCTATCGTCGCCATTTCATCGAAAAAAGGAGCTAAAATTGTTTAATGTATAAGATTTAGTTTTGATAAGTTTCTCTATTACTGAGAATTCAAAGTATTATACAAGAAGTGACCTGCATGTTTTTAGTTTGCATGTTGTACGTGGCCCGATGAAAAGTAAACTGAGCGAATCATACGTAAAAAACTGATATGAAGAGAAAGTGATGAAAATCAAAGAGTTAAGAATAGAAATGACCGTGAAACTGAATAAGGGCCTTCAATGAGTTTTAAAGCTACAGGAAAAAATCTATTGCGAAGATGAAACAAATATGTTTTTGTTCAAACAAAAACAAGACCGAAGAAAATCTTCGAAAATTTATAAAATAAGTTTAGACTATTTTTTATATAAATCTCTCTTTCCCCATGCCAACCTTTTAGAACTCTTTTTTGATAAGTGAGAACCAGAAATCAAAGTGACACCGTCTAGCGGTTTGAAAACGCTCTTATTATTAGGACCAAAGTGAGAAAAACATTATTCATCAAGAATACAGCCGCATTTGTTATTTGTAAGTAATTAAATGTAAATAAAAATTTCACTACAAAAGAGATCGCAGACTTGAGATTAACCCTATCCTTTCATTTTTAGCTATAGATCATTTTTCAGTTAATTTCTGTCAGAAAAGGTTAAAAGTCTTTTTTTTTTCGCAAGGGCAAAGCTAGGCATAAAACTAGGTACAATTAATTATTACAAACAGTTTGGTTTCAAAACTAAGACCCGTACGTGTATACAGTATACGTTGAGACGTAAATCTGTGTTTGAGAAGTAGAGCAACTTTGAATCGAAATCAGCAATTTTTTATACACAGAATTATAGTAAATGTTCAGGACTATATTGACTAAAACATCGACTTTTACTTTATTCTAAAGTATAACCAAAAGACATTTCCACACGTAGATCTTAAACTGTTAATTTTATTAATATTTAGTCACGAGGGTTATTTTATGTCCAATAGCTTGGAAAAGTAATTAAAGTTTACAATCTAGAATTCATTTAAACACAATAAAATAGAACGCAATATATTTAATTACCAAGACCAAACTTTCGATACCGTGGAAAATAAATTTCGATGTTTTGAAGTGTTTACTCCTCTAACGGAAATTTTGCTCACCATCTGGATGATTTTTAATTTGTTTCTTGTATTTGATAAGACGAAAGCGTAGCCTTGTCAATTGCTTCGTAAATTTTCGTAAATTTTTAACAACAAGATAATAAAAACTAATTTTGACCTGGTTTGAAAATGCAAGAATCCAGGATCATTCTATTTTACTTTTCTGGTAAAACCCATTTAAAATAAAAAAGGGAATTTGAAATTTTTATGATGACAGCAATCAACAGCCAATGAAAAGAAATTCAATGGCATTCATTACTGAGAAATATTAAAAAGTACATTAAATCAAACATAGAAATAATGTACTTTCTGGCCTTTTGTTTTCGCTGAATTTCTTAAGAAATCTTTTTTATATTTTCAAACTTTAATGGAACTGCACGTAGAAACAATAAATTATTGAGACGTCGCTTTCAGCCTCTAGTTTTTAACGACTTACTGTCGTCAGGAGGTGGTGTGAATTCTACAGTCTAATTTTAAACCGAAAACCACGCGTTCGTAGTTGCTTGGCAACAAAGGAATCAATACAAAGCGAAGCCTATTTGCCGAAAACTTTTTTGGTGTTTTGAATGCATTAAAAACAAAATTCCATTCTCGTTGGTTCTAAAGTTGTAGTTGGAAATAAAACCCTTCCAAACTTGCCTGCTGCAAAGCGTTATTCTATTGTCTAGTGCTTTCTAAATTTTGAAAGAGTGAATCGTCAAATCTAATTATACATGAGTCAGCCTGGTACACATCAGTACCGTTGATAAATGCGAAATGAAATTATCTTCACGTCTTCAAGATGTCAATGAAACTGAATTTTTGTTCTGATAGCGAAATCATCTCCAACCAAGATTGCCCAAAAAATATTTCTCTTTGCGTAAGCAATATTCATTTGACACAAATAAGTACAGTAATATTACGAAAAATTTATCTGCTGTCAAATAGTAAATGAATTTTAATTCAAAAGACAAACAACAGAAATAAAATTACAGAACTGTCTCTACAAAGGAAAGATTAAACCCCTTTTCTTAAAGATAATCCAAAAACTTTGCGTGGGAATGGCGGTGCTTCCCTATCGAAATTTTCCCAAAAAATATTTAGATATCGAGAAAACAAAATTGAGTTGTCTGTTACCAGTAACATTCCATGATACGCTTTTTATATTAAAGCCAACTGTGGCCAACCGGTGACATAATAAGTTTCACGTGCACAACTGCAAAGCGAGGGGGAAGCGACCAATCGAAAGTATATAAAAAAAGTTTCTTCCAATAGAAATAGACAGATTCTATCCAGCTCAAATGTTTGTTACATCCAATCAATCGAAATACTTTAATTTTGCCGCGCTTGTTGCATTACGAAAATAAAACCAGTGTGATATTTGGCAATGCCTTTGGGTATCTGTTGCAAATGTTTTCTGGTCATGAAAATTTTTAGTTATTTTGAAAGCTTACAATGGTCATGTGATGTATTAGAAAACAACCAGGTTTTATCGTTTTA
>JAHPZR010019790.1:0-12500 GCA_019787425.1 Platygyra sinensis
AAACTAAAATACATAAGCAACTTACAAATTAGGTTCAGTAGTTCATTTAAATAGACTTAAAGTGTTTATGCCATGATCTACTTGCTGAATAAACTGACTTCAGAGCATGCAGTTGAGTTCCGCTCATGTTGTATAATGAGTATGTAGAGGATGCAGAGGATACATCGGAGGATGCAGCTGAAATCGTTTTTCCGTTTAAGTTTTCCCTTGGTTGTTTATTAAAAGAATGAGGAACCAAGGAAATATAAAAATAAAGAACCGCTGCCATGTATGCAAAGGCTAATACAACTGGTGCCAAGAGCGGGAAAGTGCATTTACTAAACTACAGCATAACTTTTTGGTTACGTTTTCTGTGGAAGGTAAAAAAGCGTCCTTTCATCTGGGAGCTGTGATGATAAAGTTCTGTCCACAATTTGGTGTTGTACTGTAAAACAAGCAAATGAAACCTTTCCCCTATCTTAGCCAACAAAATGCCGAAGTGCTCATTTGGATTTTTATGCTCTATTTAAAGCTCCCTTTTGAACATATGGAAACCAAATCTTTATTGCTATTACATTCGCAGAAGTCTACATAAAAACAATTTCGTCAAATATATGTATTTTAGTCAGACAAATGCTTATCTATATCTGTATCTAAATTCAATTGTCTAGAGGCAATGGATTATTATTTTGTGATAGCCGTAAAGGAGAGCCTTTAAAATGCCCTGTAGATAGTCCTCACAAAGAGTTGCGAACAAGTGTACAAGGCTTTTCTGCAGAATGTAGAGCAATTTAAGGAACTTGATGCGTTTCCCAGTTAGTTTGAAGTTTGGGCCAGAAGTTACTTTTGAATTGTTAGCAAAATCTCGAGCATCCTAAAATAATGTCAAAAAAAGCAAGTGAGTGCTCTGAGAAGCGATTGCAACCATTTTAGCCTAATGTACATAGCCACGCAGCATCGAAATGGAGACCTAGACCTACCCACCATCTCTGTGCGAGTTTAGAAAACTGAGATTTGGGAAAAGTGACAGGTGAAACCAAGATTCCTCCAAATCGGAACACGTTTCTGCAGGACAACTCAGAAAGAACTCTTTGCTCTCCTGGCAAGCAGACTTCCAAACTTCCAGTTTGTCGAGAACAGGGAAGTAAACATCACCTCGGACCAATCTGTTGTCACAAGCAGAGGCTCTAGCGATATGCAGAGATGCGACCACCAGGAAGCCGACACAAGAATAGACCTCCAAAATGGCGGCTAAAAATTCAAAAAAGTTAAAATTAGCTAAAATTAAAAACGTATACCAGCACTAGAAAGAACACCTTAACTTTAGTAACCCTGCAAAGTTTCCGCATTTCAAGTGTAATATCAGCTTAGAGAATGTAAGTTAAAAATTGAAAAATTTACAGACGTTTGTACGACTCATAAACGTCTGTAATTTTTTTCAATTTTTAACTTACATTCTCTCAGCTGATATTACACTTGAAATGATGAAACTTTGCAGGGTTACTAAAGTAAAGGTGTTCTTTCTAGTGTTGGTATACGTTTTTAATTTAACTTATTCGAATTTTCCGCCGCCATTTTGGAGAAGGGTCTATTGCTGTACATATTCAACAAGCGCTGGACAAATACCAGTGATACAAGCAGGTTTTTGTTCGAACAGTGGCTACGGATGTTGTCGTCATATTAATAGGGTTTTTTCACGACATGATCGCCTCATATCCATCTGCAGCCATCTGGATTGGTTTGGGCATGGGCAAATATGTCCAATACATAAGTGTGAATTTCACCTGCACGTTTCTTGGACCTGAAATATCTTGGGCACTCCCTATGTTTCATTCAGTCACTGGATGAGACTCGACCTCTCGTTTCTTTGTCAAGGGTAAGTAAGAAGTCTGCATGGGAAGCATGGAAGTCATTTCCTGACGTGACAGAGGCATTTAAGTTCCTGGAAAATCACCCTTTATACCAGGTGGACACGGATGATTCCATCTTCAAGCTTATCGAGAGATTTACAATAGTTCTTAACAACAAGAGCAGCAATGTGCTCAATGTAAATGAAGCCCGCAAAGACATTTTCCCCAAAAAGAACAGAACCTTGGAGAACATACCTCCTACACAGATAAATTGAATTCCAGACATTTTGTAAGGAGTGAAATTCAGCGGACTGTCCACCAATTATTCTACTGTTCATATTTATTTCATGTTCCGTCTTAGTAGTAATAACATTTAATGTGTGACGACAGGGACAAAAGTAAAGAAGATGATTTCTAATTTTGCTTATGTAGGACTCACTATTACAGCACGCTTTAAGAGCAGTTTGCCAAAGTAGCATCTAGTACACAAGTCTGCATTCTGTTCAAATGGTTCCTTCACCCGAGGGATGGGGTTGGTGTGAAATGGATGGCACGTGGAAACCTGTCTGGATGACCCTTCCTGAAGCGGCCAAAGCCTGTCTTGAGCTCCTTAAATGTGACTGCAAACAGGGATGTGCTGGCATATGCAAATGTAGAAAAGTCAATCGTCCTTGCACAGGGTTATGTCAGTGTTCAGGAGAATGCAGCAATAATTAACACTGATCTCATCTTTAAAGAATAAATTCCAAATACCGTATTGCTATCCAGTTTTCAAAGTAGTTTTCATCACTGGTAACCTCTCTCCCCCCCCCCCTTTCCCCCTCAGAGACATCTCCGTGAGTTGATTCCCATTATAATGTCTTGGCGCGACTTGTAGTTTAGGATATAACTATAACCACGATATAAATGTACCTTTTCGTTAGTTCATTCTGTGATGACATTGTTCTTACGTATTCAGTAAAACTGTATGTGCAAGAGGACAGAAATCTCAGCAT
This sequence comes from Platygyra sinensis, assembly GCA_019787425.1. Lineage (NCBI taxonomy): Eukaryota > Metazoa > Cnidaria > Anthozoa > Scleractinia > Merulinidae > Platygyra > Platygyra sinensis. The sequence continues at coordinate 2,825 of JAHPZR010019790.1, forward strand.
GTGACTGTCACGTGACTACATCATCAGCACTCTTAAGTCTTTGTGAAACGAAAAGAGTACCAAATAGTTATTTCTAATGTTTTTAGGCAAATGTTAACTGATTCTAAGCATAATTTACAACATTTAAATATTTAAGCCTCGTTTCCATGCTAGCAAAGACTGTCGCAAAATGAATTGGCTGTCACGCCCCCCTCCCCCCGGATGATCGGATCACGTGACACCCAGACTAAATTTGTTTGCCATATCATAAAGGGCTTGTGTGCCAAGTATGGTGCTTTCTTCCAGTCTGTAACGATTTTTTCGTTAAACCACCTCACTATTTTACTTGTTTAAATATTGCAGAATCTAAACTTTGGGATTTTTTAATTAGTTTCATTGTGACATTCGTAATTTTCCCAGTGAAATGACAAAATAATTTTTTACAGTTACTTTACGTTTATGTTACCGGTCAGTTTATCGTAATGTTAAGGTTATGGATATCTGTAACGTCCTGTAAGCATTTTAAAAATTATAAACTCAGCTGATGTCTTTAAATTGAAAGTAAAATGTACTTCTGGGGTGTTGATTTCTAAAGAGTATTAAACTTGTCAAAATGTCATCTATCGAGCGACTTTTCGACTTGTTCTGATGGTAAACCATCTGTCCTCAATATCTTTTTTAAGACAATCTTTTTCCGGGCAAGTTCAGTTGAAGATTTTAACATTATAAACACGGTATTTTGTGCAATCCACCCTGTTTTAAATGCAAATCGTCAAAAACAATAGCTTTGCTTGGGAAGACAAAATATATTGACATGACCTTTTGAAGCAAAACGAAAATATAAAACCTCAAATATCTGCCATCATGATGTGAAGACAAAGAAAATGCAAAACTGTAAATATAATGAAAAACTGTCGAAAATCAAGTTTTTATATTTTATGCCAAGTGCAAATCTGTAGCGCCATATACCAGCAATAAATTTGTCGCGAAAACGTCTTTAGAAACTGGAATTTTTGTTAAGTGAGGCACCAATTAAAATCGAGTCCTCCAAGGCTTCTGTTATTTTCGCTATTTCTCTATCGTCGCCATTTCATCGAAAAAAGGAGCTAAAATTGTTTAATGTATAAGATTTAGTTTGATAAGTTTCTCTATTACTGAGAATTCAAAGTATTATACAAGAAGTGACCTGCATGTTTTTAGTTTGCATGTTGTACGTGGCCCGATGAAAAGTAACTGAGCGAATCATACGTAAAAAACTGATATGAAGAGAAAGTGATGAAAATCAAAGAGTTAAGAATAGAAATGACCGTGAAACTGAATAAGGGCCTTCAATGAGTTTTAAAGCTACAGGAAAAATCTATTGCGAAGATGAAACAAATATGTTTTTGTTCAAACAAAAACAAGACCGAAGAAAATCTTCGAAAATTTATAAAATAAGTTTAGACTATTTTTTATATAAATCTCTCTTTCCCCATGCCAACCTTTTAGAACTCTTTTTTGATAAGTGAGAACCAGAAATCAAAGTGACACCGTCTAGCGGTTTGAAAACGCTCTTATTATTAGGACCAAAGTGAGAAAAACATTATTCATCAAGAATACAGCCGCATTTGTTATTTGTAAGTAATTAAATGTAAATAAAAATTTCACTACAAAAGAGATCGCAGACTTGAGATTAACCCTATCCTTTCATTTTTAGCTATAGATCATTTTTCAGTTAATTTCTGTCAGAAAAGGTTAAAAGTCTTTTTTTTTTCGCAAGGGCAAAGCTAGGCATAAAACTAGGTACAATTAATTATTACAAACAGTTTGGTTTCAAAACTAAGACCCGTACGTGTATACAGTATACGTTGAGACGTAAATCTGTGTTTGAGAAGTAGAGCAACTTTGAATCGAAATCAGCAATTTTTTATACACAGAATTATAGTAAATGTTCAGGACTATATTGACTAAAACATCGACTTTTACTTTATTCTAAAGTATAACCAAAAGACATTTCCACACGTAGATCTTAAACTGTTAATTTTATTAATATTTAGTCACGAGGGTTATTTTATGTCCAATAGCTTGGAAAAGTAATTAAAGTTTACAATCTAGAATTCATTTAAACACAATAAAATAGAACGCAATATATTTAATTACCAAGACCAAACTTTCGATACCGTGGAAAATAAATTTCGATGTTTTGAAGTGTTTACTCCTCTAACGGAAATTTTGCTCACCATCTGGATGATTTTTAATTTGTTTCTTGTATTTGATAAGACGAAAGCGTAGCCTTGTCAATTGCTTCGTAAATTTTCGTAAATTTTTAACAACAAGATAATAAAAACTAATTTTGACCTGGTTTGAAAATGCAAGAATCCAGGATCATTCTATTTTACTTTTCTGGTAAAACCCATTTAAAATAAAAAAGGGAATTTGAAATTTTTATGATGACAGCAATCAACAGCCAATGAAAAGAAATTCAATGGCATTCATTACTGAGAAATATTAAAAAGTACATTAAATCAAACATAGAAATAATGTACTTTCTGGCCTTTTGTTTTCGCTGAATTTCTTAAGAAATCTTTTTTATATTTTCAAACTTTAATGGAACTGCACGTAGAAACAATAAATTATTGAGACGTCGCTTTCAGCCTCTAGTTTTTAACGACTTACTGTCGTCAGGAGGTGGTGTGAATTCTACAGTCTAATTTTAAACCGAAAACCACGCGTTCGTAGTTGCTTGGCAACAAAGGAATCAATACAAAGCGAAGCCTATTTGCCGAAAACTTTTTTGGTGTTTTGAATGCATTAAAAACAAAATTCCATTCTCGTTGGTTCTAAAGTTGTAGTTGGAAATAAAACCCTTCCAAACTTGCCTGCTGCAAAGCGTTATTCTATTGTCTAGTGCTTTCTAAATTTTGAAAGAGTGAATCGTCAAATCTAATTATACATGAGTCAGCCTGGTACACATCAGTACCGTTGATAAATGCGAAATGAAATTATCTTCACGTCTTCAAGATGTCAATGAAACTGAATTTTTGTTCTGATAGCGAAATCATCTCCAACCAAGATTGCCCAAAAAATATTTCTCTTTGCGTAAGCAATATTCATTTGACACAAATAAGTACAGTAATATTACGAAAAATTTATCTGCTGTCAAATAGTAAATGAATTTTAATTCAAAAGACAAACAACAGAAATAAAATTACAGAACTGTCTCTACAAAGGAAAGATTAAACCCCTTTTCTTAAAGATAATCCAAAAACTTTGCGTGGGAATGGCGGTGCTTCCCTATCGAAATTTTCCCAAAAAATATTTAGATATCGAGAAAACAAAATTGAGTTGTCTGTTACCAGTAACATTCCATGATACGCTTTTTATATTAAAGCCAACTGTGGCCAACCGGTGACATAATAAGTTTCACGTGCACAACTGCAAAGCGAGGGGGAAGCGACCAATCGAAAGTATATAAAAAAAAGTTTCTTCCAATAGAAATAGACAGATTCTATCCAGCTCAAATGTTTGTTACATCCAATCAATCGAAATACTTTAATTTTGCCGCGCTTGTTGCATTACGAAAATAAAACCAGTGTGATATTTGGCAATGCCTTTGGGTATCTGTTGCAAATGTTTTCTGGTCATGAAAATTTTTAGTTATTTTGAAAGCTTACAATGGTCATGTGATGTATTAGAAAACAACCAGGTTTTATCGTTTAAAGTCTAATCTCTTATTTCTTTTTAATGTTCTGAAAATAAGATCTATTTGATCGTCAAATGAAAAATTATGACCTTTCAGCAGAGCTGACAGTTCATGCGTAGTTTGAGAAATATTTTTCGATATTTTATTTTGACTATTGACGGAAAAGAGTTTACACTGACTTACCTCTATCTTCGCTTGGGAATGAACCTATAAAATAAGTCAAAGAGAAATTTAGCGACTTAAAGATGTTGAAATTTTCAAAACGTTTCGCCATTGCTAATTAAAAATAATATCACGGACTCGTTAGAGACCTTGTCTACTCAAAAACGGTCCAGTGATTTGGACAAGTTTAGAACTGTCCTTGAATCAAATTCTAGTTTTCAAACGGCAAAACTTGGGTTAAACGGGAAGGATGGCAATTATTTATCATAAATTTATACTTTCAGAAATTTGCAATAAGTGCTAAAGTCCAGAACTGATGTAGAAGACGATAAAATGATTTTCACTCATATAATCGTTTTGTGCTTTGGTTATTGTATGCTTAATCAAAGACGTTATTCGTTCTTTTTGGAAGTAGTAATAATGTAGGAAATAATTTAATCTTCATGAAGGCAAAGGGGACATATCTGTCGTTTCTTAGGAATCACGGAGTTAGCTAAACCAGATGTGTTTAAAAACGTTATAGCCGCTTGTAATAATTTTCCTTCACTTCACCTCTTTATCCAGCAAAAATAGAGACAAACATTTCTTGTCCGTTAAGAAATAAAAAACTGGTCTTCCTTTACAAAATCATTTCATAATTGAAATGGAAAGGAAAATGTCATTCCAAACGAGTTTGAAAACATGAAAATAAGATAGTATTAAAAAGATAGATGTAAATAAAAATCGAAGACTTACAGGTTAGGGCAAAGAAGGCAGCAAATATTACTAGTGATGCAATTTTTTCCATGATGAACGCGCTCAGAATTGTTAGGCTTACGTTCGATGCTATCCGTGCTGCGTGCCTTTGGCTTTTGTGGTGCGGTGACATGCCACTCAGGTTTTATATTCGTCTGTCAGAACTATGATAGCAAACAAATATATGATCTGTGAATGGAGGGTATTTTTCTATTAGTGTGGTCAAGGAAATTAGTGACAAAGTAACCCTAGGTTTCAAAATGGGATTAATTTTGCTTTTTCTCATCTCCGATCTCTTTTGACGGACAACCGCTGGGGCATTTGGAAGTCTTCTCACGCCACTCAGGGGGTCTTTTGTGTGACCTTAAAAGCCCAAAGGAAGTGATTTTTATTCCGCTTAATTTCAAATCTATTCATATAGGTATTTTTCCATTAGATAGATTCGAAAGTGTCTTGAAAAATTGATGATTTTTATTAATGACGAGGACGTGGGCCGAACACATTTATTCGACAGGTTCTGGTAAATGCTGTCAATATACGGGGCTGCGGAATTTCTTGTATTGGTTCAAGAAATAACGATTGTCGATACACGAGCTAAGATAAGACTTGTCTCGACTGGTTAAGATAATAGTTTCATTTCACAAGTTAGTAGAGGAGTTTCTTAAAAAATTGCGGACAAAATTAAGATTCTTTAGCTCGTCGAAAATTTTAAGTCTGGTATCTAACACGATCATAATTTTTGCTTAAGTCGTTCTTTATTATACTCAAGCCTAATTCGACCCCAATGCAAGTGAATTTTTTGCTGATTATATTCTGTGCACAATCACCGCCCCACTGGAAACTCATAAAAATTTCACGAAGTTCTTTAGTCATTCTAAGATTCTATCTTTTGTTCTATTTATTAACTGGTCCACACTCTTCGTAGTCTTAATTAAAAGAAGCAGCGTCGAGGCGCCGGGCGGGTGAACCCAAACCAACATGCTGCCACAATAAGGCAAAACAATCAGATACCGAGAAATGTCAAACCATAACAAAGATCTCGCACGGTCAGACATCAAGTTTATTTATACACTACGGCCATAAGAATGGAAGGCTGTGTGTAATATCGAGTTCGAAGTTTTCTTGGGAAAGTCGAGCACATTAAAATCCCTATCGTGCCTAATTTACAATGTAGTGTAGAGTAGAACTAATAAGTTTATTTCATTTACACGTGTCGGTACAACTCAAAGAAAATAAGTGAATGGAAAAATACGGAAGTCTGTCGATGGGTGACTAGTTACATAGAAAGACATGTATATCACAGTCATTCTAAACAAACTAGTGGACACTTCGATTAAGAATACTCCCCGCATAGTATCAAGAAACAACTTTTGTAGTCGTGGAGAGATTTGAATAGAGCCTTGCCATCAAATACTGTTATCAAAAGATAAGGCGCGATCTTAAAGCATCCATCTAATTCATTTCTCTGTTTTCTTGAATTTATTTCCAGTATTACTGCGTGTTAAGGCCAGGAAGCCAAACCAATTTGATTACGTCAGTAAGTGAGTTTGGTTTTCTAGGCAAAAGAGCGAAAACCTATTTCATTATCTTTAGCGATTGGAACGAGTTTGAAAATACAAACACTATACTCTAAAAATTGTGCATATTGTAAAAGATATAGAGAACGGTCAACGATTACGGAAAGTAACTTAATTTCTATTAGTATGATATTGTTAATCAACAGATCAAGGACAATGTACAGGGGCTGAACTATAAAAAGCAAAGTCCATGACATTTCCTTGCAATTAGGGGAAAAGTTATCCATCAAGCAAATGAGTTGAAGAAATTCACTTGCGCTGCACCAACGCTAAATGAATCAATGTCTTTATTAAGCCACTAATTTCTCACAGCATTGTCAGGATTGAATTTTTGCTGAATAATACGGTCATCATGATGGATGATGCGCTCAAGCTAAATGAGGATACGTGAGCTACAAAACATCTACTTTGGGACCAGGCTTTTTTGCAACAAACAAGACCATTTCCGTAAACATGGTTGTGTTTGAGATGAAAATAAATCGTTCACAACAAATAGTCTTATTGTTTGAAGCGCAGGTGCACTGATAACGAGCAAGATAGCCTTGTTAACAATATGCCGCAAAAAGCAGAAATTTCCGTTTCTGAAGAAAACGTCTTTTCTTTATTTCAAATAAATCCAATCTGCCTATATTAACTTGGAAGACTGCGACAAGTGAAGTGATGTTTTACATAACAAGTACTAACAATGTTATAACGATTGAATTAGGTGCACTTGCGTCGACTAACGCATTTTAGCTGAAAGGCGCTTGCGTCAGTGAAGTTACGAATTAAAATTGTTCTGATCGAAACAAAACCCAGTAATTCTTGGCATAACTGATCTGGAAAAAAGTTCCGAACTTATCAGAAAAAACCAAATCACATCAGGAAAAAGTGTTTCATCCGAGCGAGTTTTCTACATGAAATTCTTGAAACGCGTGTAATAAAATATTAACGGCACCATTAGATCGCAACGTTTTTAAGAAAATGTAAATCGAACATAAAACTCTAACAACCAGCGTTTTTGGACGGGAAGAACAAGGGAAGTATGCACATATAATTTTGAAAACAGGACAGCCACAAGTTGTCAACGTCTAACACGACATTACTTTGGTTTTCATTCTTGGAATTGCATAATAAGGAAATTTAAATTTGGTTAAAAGTTTTTACGCCAACGATTTAACTACATACAGGTACCACGATTGCGTTTTAACGTTGTCTAGACTATTTCGAAATTGCGATGAAGCATTTTAAACTATTTGTGGTTTTCTGCCGTAAAGCTACGTTGCCTTAAAATACACGTTGATGCTGGGACATTTATAGTCTGATCGACTTTTGTTCATCGATTTTACCTCCCTTAGCTCTTGAAGTCATTGCAAGTTAATTTCGAGTACTCATGCAGCTGTTATATGGCGAGAAATACAATATATTGTATTGGGAAACAATTTCCATTTATTTGACTCCTTAATTAAGGTAGAAATCGAAAAAGGTCTTCATTACCACAAGTGATTTAAAACAAGGCGTGTTCTCTATCTAAACTTTCAACGCAATTCAAATAAGGAGTTTTTCAAAAATGATAAGCTTCAAATCTTTACCGTGCAGCAGGATTTTGTTCTACAAAAGGAATCTTCGAGAATTTTGTATTTACAGTACTTGTAGTCAATTCATTAAAATCTTTTTCTTTTTTTTGCCACCCACTCGGGAAAGAAAATCCATCAGTTTCCTGGCAAGCAGTATTAACAGTAATAGAATTAAAATTTACAAGGTTGTTATTCAAACGTAACGCAACAACGACATGGTAGAGTCGAAAGTGAATCAGACCTTATATAGATCCTACGTACTAGTGCCAGCAGCATTTCCTTTGCAAATTCCCTGGGCACGTTTGTACTAACAGTGAAAGTTTTTCTAGCCTAAAAATGGGATTGCTTGAAAAGTCAGCTTTCCTTGCTCATTTTTGTTGTAAATATATTTGGACATTCTGGCACATGATTGCGAAAATTCCTTGTTTGTACTTACAAGGTTGTCCCTCAGATCAAATTGCACGCAAAGTTTGTTGGTTCTAACCTCCAGTATTCAGACAAAGATGCTCCACATTTGTGTTGAAAATTAAATGTTGCCGGCTCGTCTACCTCTAAATGAAAACCCTTTGTGAGTTTTCTTTTAATCGCAATCAAAATTTAAATTACTGCCCTCTTGAAACGCTTTTAAGCAAATTACGAACTACCTGCGAGTCCAACATTTCTTTATCTTTAATGATTTCCTTGATAACTGATTCCTTCGAGTGTTGGCGGCATTAAGAAGCAGACACCATATGCATCAACCTGTTAAAATTCGCTAGCAGGTAAAAAAAAAGGCATGTAAATTTGGCTGCCTTTTGCAGTCAATTAGGGCTATTCATTTTTTTACGCGACTGACCATAACTAATAGCCGCGATATATGAAACCATGGTGGGTTCCCAAAAAAATTGGGAATTTCTGCAATGATAAAAAGTTATGAATGAAGTAGATATTGCAATCGAGATGTTTATCATTTCATCTTCGCAGTAGATCGTAATTTCCATCTCTTTAATTTATTAACCGTGTGCCCTTAAAAATGTGAGGTTTTACGGTTTTCATATTCATAACATTTGTTTACAAAAAGAGAAATTTAACCAGTTTGAGAATATTATTCACTTCTTTCGAGAATCCATTTTTTTTATCTCGTATTTAATTTCGTAAGAAATTAATCAATGAGATGCTGCCTGATAATTGTTATCACATACTCGACACCAAAGATATTTCCGATTTGAAAAATCCGCTAAAAGTGTGATAACGGTGCAAAACGTAGAATAAATCGCGTGAGTAGACTTATGCTAAAACCTTTTTAAACTCAGGATCAGTGGCAGTGTTCCGCCTTTTAGGCATTTTAATGAAGAAAACTGCAAATGAGCGAAAATTTTCATCTGTACTTAGCTCAAAACATAATTTAGCGGTTGGATATGATAAATGTGATTATAACATCGCTCAGCAGTAAAGCACAAGGAAATTTAGTTCGTTGCGGCTCATCTGAGGCTTAATTAAAAGCAATTATCTTCTTAAAGTTTTATTATTATTTTCTTGGATCTACAGCGAGGGCAAATTTAAAGGAAAAAAATTTAGTGGGATATTTTCACCCTTGATGATATTAAACCAAGTCTACCAGAGCTTGTAATCTGGAAAGTTCACGTTCTTTGTATATTGAGCTAGATAACAGATATTTTTGTCAAAAGTGTTTACTTTTTAGTTTGCAGTTGATAAATTATTCAGCTCAGTCGGAGATTAGATTTTGTAGATAAGCTAGCTTATCTTTCTTTCATGAAAGGTTTGTCTGCCTTTTTGTGCTGATCGAAAGTGAATAAGAGGCAAGCCGCTCTGCAGATAAATGAAGTATTTTGTACTTTCCATTGAGATCAACAGCACGCTCAGCTTAACATTTAAGCAATTGCGCACTTTTTCCGTGTTTAGATAGCCTCATCTAAACAGGGGGAAGAGTAGGGAGAATTCGAGACAGTTATGCAAACCCGAGACGTATTCGAGGGTTTGCATAA